>JAJAQF010000148.1:0-99251 GCA_020510985.1 Pholidichthys leucotaenia | reverse complement strand
CACTTCAGTTTAGGAGAGCTGCAGTTTCCCCTTCCATTTTGTAATGTAGGGGCTGTGTTAAGGGGGCGGGGATTCTCCCGGCATGCTTGGCCGCGGAGGATTCAAAGTGGTATTTAGCTTTAATGTGGAGAAACCACTTGTAATATTAGCTGTGTTGAGCTATTTATATTGTTCTGGTTTTATCTTTTTTTGCAAACAGCTGCTATGTTCTGTCCCAAAATCAGTCACCCAGTGATGAGGCTGGAGGTGCAGTAAACTCAGCTTTATTGTGTGAACTCACATATACAAGGAACTCCTGTACAGGCAGAGGTGAAGGTCAAAAGAGACCGTTCCTCTTCCGCATCGGCCTTTTATACCCAGGGTGGCGGCGGAACCTGAAAGGTGGAGCCTCCACCCTCATCACACAATAACATGTCGTATTTATATATGACCCCCCCCCCCTTTAGAAAAGTCCAAAACACATGCACACCAATAAGGACCTCCCAAAATTTAAAACCCGAGTCACGTCCTAATGACAACAACTAAAACAGGCCTCTCCATGCACACAAACAACTAAAACTAGAGGGGGACAGGTCCCACCTCCACACGGCCAGATGGATTATTCTGCCATCTTTGGTACTAAAAGTCCATAAAATAAAACAATGCTGTGTTGCTACTGTAATGTCAAAACAATCCCATGAACTTATATACATAAAAGAAACCTTCAATGTCATGAACACACACCCAGTCAGCGTGCACCTTCATGCACCGCTAGAACATTCCCAAAGATACCAGCCCAACCCGGGCAAACCCCACAGCAACACACACCCCTAAACATGGGGACACACACATTACAGGGCTATTTTCTTTTTCCACATGGGCACCAGTTCTAGCAGTCCATCATGAGAACAGTTTTCTCTGGATTTGTGGTGTCACTGTCCAGCTCTTCTGGACCTTCTCTCTCTTCCAGTCTAGGCTCATGTTCATCCAGATGCTAACAGCTGCATCTGCTGACATCTCCATGGTGTTTAGAGAACCACAAGTGGTTCCTGTAGAGTTCTCTTCCTGCTTCTGGAACCAGTCACCAGCTGCTCCATGTTGTCCACCCCCATCTGTAGCTTCAGTTCTGAAGCCAAACGTTCTTCCAGCACTTTCAACCGGACACATGAGTTCCACGTTTCTGACTTTCTTTGCTTCTTCAAACGTCTGTCATGACTTTACCCAACATTAAGTCCTTAATTATGCTTTAAAATGATCATTAATCCCTAAATCTGCCTTTCACAAGTCTTCAAATGACACAGAAAAAGTTCCTGTTTGAACATCAAAGTGAAATGAGCAGAATTGGTTGAATTTGTCAGAATATTTTCTAATGTATTTTTTCTTCTGTATATAACAGAGCCTTGAGACGACTTTTGTTGTGACGAGGCGCTGAACAAATAAAGCTGAATTGAATGTATTGAGGATTTTTTTCTTTTTAAATTTGTGGCTTTTTCTTATAATTTTGCAACTTTTTCCTCTTGGAAATGTGGAACTTTTTCCATCGTCACTTTTTCAGCAAATAAACTTTTAAATTCATTAAAAATATTTTTTTTGACATTTTTGAAAGTAAATTTGTAGTTTTAATATTGTGACAATTTTCTTGTATTTCTGCATTTTTTCTCCCAGATTTCAGACGTTTCCTCTGCATAAATGATTTTTCATTTTGGGTTTTGAACGGTTTAAAATGTTTGTTATAAATTTGTGGCTTTTTCTGCTAAATTTGCAGCTTCTTTCCCACACAATTTCAGAGCAAATTTGTCATTTATTTTTCTCATATCAGTAACTTTGTCTGATGAATTAGTGATTTGATGCTGAATTTGTCCCTTTAAATGTGTGATTTTTCATGTCAATTCACCTGTTTTTCTCTTGTAAATGTCTCTCATTTCCTTGTAAATCTGGACCCCCCCCTCCCTAAATTTGAAGTTTTGATGCTTCATTTGTCAACATTTTCTGCTCAATTCTGGACTTATTAAAACCGTGTTTCTTCTTCATTTTCCCCATTTGTGGCTTTTAAATGAGAACCTTTTCCTGCTGAACTGGAATCTTTCTCTGGTTTTTCTTGTAAAGTTCATCAAATTAAACTATAAAGCTGCAGCTCATCTCAGCTAAATTTGTCACATTTTCTCCTCAATTTGTCACATTTTTCTCACTAAATGAGCAACAGTTTGTTCTTGTAAATTCACCTCCTTTTTCTTCTAAATTTCCAACTTTCTGTTCAATAAATGTGTTTTTTAACCAAATCTGTGGTGATTTTATGGACGTTGCTGCTTCAGAAAAAGCAAAGTGTCTGTTAATGGTCCAGATGATGAAGAGTCAATTCTCAGTTGTTCACTGCTGATTTTTCCTGACAGGAACTGAACCACAGACCGATCAAAGTGCAGAATCAGCCAGCAGAGGAGTCGGATCAGGGGAGCTGCTGCTGGTCCTGATGTCCTCTGTTGGACCCTGGACCTGGACTGTCCCTGCAGAGGACACACAAGACAGTCACACACAGACACACACAGTCACAGACACACAGATAGAGAGACAGACTGACCTTTGACCTGAAGCATCACTGTGGTCCATCTCCAGATGTCTCTACTCTCCACTACACATCCATAGTCTCCAGAGTCGGTCTCTGTGGGGTTTTTCAGTCTCAGACTGAGGTCTCCAGTTCTCAGCAGGTCTTCATTCATCTCTGTTCTATCTCTGTAGAACTGGTCCTGTTCATCAGACTGGTCAGAACCGTTCTGATACAGGTGAACCACCATTACTGGTCCTGGTTTAAAGCGACACCACACCACCTTAGTGTCTCCAGGTAGGTCAGGTGTGGTCCTGAAGGGCAGCAGGACAGACTCCGCCCCCTCCTCCACCTCCACCTGACAGACTGAGAGGACAGAAAAGACAAAGTTGTTGATGAATCAGGAAGAAGAGAGATCAGCCCTGATGGTGGACCAGAACCAGGTGTTCCTGAGGTCCCAACTGTGACAGAAAACAGCTTCTCCAGGCAGCAGATCCTGATGGAAGCTCTGAACATTTATGAACCACAATGATGCTTCAGGACTGCAATAATATGAACAACTGAGTTTCTTCTTCAACTTGATCATGTGCTGCAGTGGCAGAAATTCTGTGGAGGAAGAGAAAAATGTGGCAGAAGGAAAGAAGAGAGAGAATGAACCAGAGAGACGTGTTAGAGAGGAAGAGAAAGAGGTGAAGAAGAAGGAAAAGAAGGCTTTGATTCTGACAACTTTGACCAGATCTTTGTTCCTTTCTGAGGAGCTTCACTGGATTTCAGAGTTTGATCAGGATTTGGGGATTGAAAGTAGATTTGGTGAGAGTTTGATGTCATTTTTCTGGGTTTTTCTGCTGAATGTGTTGAGCAGTTCAGATGAAACCCTAGAAGTGAGTCGCTGACAGATTCCTGATCCAGACAGGAAACGATGGTCAAAGAAAACAGGAAGTGGAAGAAGGTTGAAGAAAGAAAGAAATGCAGAAATCCTGCACTTCACTGACAGTCTTTGACTCACCAATTAGAAGTTTGTTCTCACACATTTGGAACTTTCTCACTATTGCTTCCATGAACGTTTTGAACCAATCAGATTGTTGATCAGAGATTTGTCACTTTTTTCTCCCACAATTAAAATTCTCTTTTCTTCCACATTGGACAGTTTTGGACACAAATATGCCGCCTTATTTCTCATTACTTCAAGGCTTTTTAAGACAAATTTGCTGCTTTTTCTTCCATGTTTTCATCATTATTTGGCAGAAATTTGATCTCTGACAAATTTCAGTTTTTCTCATTAATGTGTGAATTTTTTCTTGTAAATCTGTGAATCTTTCCATAAATCTGAACTTTTTTCTCTCCAGTTTGACCTTTTTTCTCTAATTTTCTTCTGTCTCCTGACAATTTTAACACAGTTTTTCTCACAAATATTGAGTTTTTCCTCATTAATTTAACAAAATTTTCTTCCAAATTCTCCATGTTTAGTTTTCAAATTTCATTTCAAATTTGACATTTTAAAAAAAAATTGCTGCTTTTTTCCTCGTTCATTTAAAGGTTTTTTCTCAAATTGGTCACATTATTTCTGGAACATCACAACTTTTTTCCACCATTTTTTCTTCTTCTTTTTCTGTATAAATTTGATATTTTTTTCTCACATGTTCAATGTTTTCTTCCAAATTTGACGCCTTTTTCTCACTAAGAATTTTAGTGGAAAATTGAGTTTTTTTTCTTGCACATTTGAACATTTTTATTCTCTCAAACTTAAATCTTTTTTTTCTTGCAATCTTCAACTTGTTTCCACTTTATTTGACATTTGTTCCACATTTGTCCAGATTTTTCACTAAATTCGCCTTGATTTGGTGAATTGGAAACTTTTCTCACAAACTGCAGACTTTTTGATTTCACAAAGATTCCACTTTTTGACTCAAATTGATCATATATTCTGACAAATTTAATGTTTTTCTCATAAAATCTTAAAATTTATGATGATTTACTTGCAAATTTGTCACTTCTCCATAAATTTTAACTTTTTCAATCAAATTTGATAATTTTTTTTCTCAAATTTTAGTTTTTCTTATAATTTTAACTTTTTTTCCACCAAATGTTTTCATTTTATTTGATGTTTTCCACTTTTTTCTTTCAAATTTAAAACGTTTTTTTCATAAATCTGAAACATTTTATTTCAATTGAGCCACTTTTTCCTCTAAAAGTTGATATTTTCCCCAGTTTTGATGAACTTGATCATTTTACTCCTTTTCATGAACTATTTTTTCTTCTTCTTCTAATTTCACATGGTTGACATTTTTATTGTCATTTTTTTCTAATTTTCTGACTTTTCCAACCCAAATAAACATTTTCTCCAATTCTTTAGTTTTTACTGATTTGGCCACTTTTTCCTCACAAATGTCAAACATTTTTCTCCGTTAATTTGACTCTTTTCCTTTAAATTTTGGCCACTTTTTAAAACTCTGATTTTTTCCAGTCTTGACTAACTTGAGAACTTTATCACTTTTCCAACTAATTTTATTATTTTCTTTTCTTCTTGCTAATTTAATGATTTTTTCCTCATATTCATCTGTTTATTGTTTTTTTTTTATAATTTCTACCATTTTTCTTCACAAATTTATCACTTATTCTCATTAAGTTGAAACTTTTTAATCACAATTTTACCAGATTTTTCTCATAAATGTGAAACTTTTTCTTCCAAATGTGACCCTTTGTTCATACTGACCTCTGACCTTCAGCTCCACATCTTTCCTCACCAGGATGTTTCCATGGTTACTGTAGATGGTGCAGAGGAATCTCCCTGAGTCGTCCCATGTGGGATATTTCAGTGTCAGACTGACGTCTCCAGTTTTCAGGTCTTTCTTCATCTCTGTTCCACCTCTGTAACGTCTGTGCTGTTCTTCAGGATCATCAGAGCCGTTCTGATACACATGAACCTTCCTGTTCTCCTCATCAGTCCACTCCACTGTGACATCATCAGTCAGGGGAACGTTGGTTCTCCAGGGCAGCAGGACAGACTCCACCCCTGAATCCACCTCCACCTCCACCTGAGGGACTGAGAGGACAGGAAACCAGAACCTGAGCTGGACACACATCAGCAGCTCTGACTGGGTTTTCTCTGACTGCAGCAAGTCAAAGATTTGCAGTGAAAAACTTTTTTCCACTTTATTTGACATTTGTTCCACATTTGTCCAGATTTTTCACTAAATTCTCCTTGATTTGGTGAATTGGAAACTTTTCTCACAAACTGCAGACTTTTTCATTTCACAAAGATTCCACTTTTTGTCTCTCAAATTTATCATATTTTCTAACAAATTTCATGTTTTTCTCACAAAATCTTCACATTTTATTTGCAAAGTCGACGTTTTTCTTGACAAATTTGAAAACTTTTTCTTATAGATGAATTATTCCATTTTTATTTCAGACTTTTTAACTTCAAACTAATTACAAACATCATTGAATTAAACATTTTCTACTTTTTTCACACATATTTAAATCTTTTCCCTTCAAATTTTTTCTTGCAGTTTTTTTCCCCACAAACCTGAAATTCTTTTGTCACAAACTTGAACTTTTTAGTGGAACTTTAACAGTTTTGCTTCAAATCTGAAGGTTTTTTTCTCACAAATTTGCCTCTTTTCTCCTGAATTTGCTTCACTTTGAACAAATCGGCCTTTTTTCATCAATGTGCTCCATTATTCAGGAAAATTTCTACATTTTTCTCTCTTAAATCACAAACTTTTTTCTTCTCAATGTGAAACACTTTTTCCTTGAAGTTTTTTTCTCATGAATTTTCTCATTTCTTCTCAACTTTCTCCTGATTCACCAAATTTCTCACTTTGTAAAATCACATTTTCAACATTTTTTTTCTCAAAATTTGACTCCTTTCTTTTGACCTGTTTCATAGTTTTTCCACAAATTTCATTTTTTCTCTCTTTTCTCCCAGAATTCAAAGAGCTTTTCCTGACAAATTGGACATTTTTTCCTCATAAACAGGCCACCTTATTTCTCATTAATATCTCTCAGGGATTTTTTAATCACATGTGAAACATTTTGGTGCAAATGTGACTTTTTGACACACATTTGATCTTTTTTCTCACAAATTTTTCAGGTTTTCCTGAAATATTTGGGACGATTTACTTGCAAATGTGTCACTTCTCCATAAATTTTAACTTTTTCAATCAAATTTAATACATCTTCTCTCAAATTTTTCATTTTTCTTACAATTTTAACCTTTTTTTTCCACTAAATGTTTTCATTTTATTTGATGTTTTCCACTTTTTTCTTTCAAATTTAAAACGTTTTTGTCATAAATCTGAAGCATTTTATTTCAATTGAGCCACTTTTTCCTCTAAAAGTTGATATTTTCCCCAGTTTTGATGAACTTGATCATTTTACTCCTTTTTATGAACTATTTTTTCTTCTTCTTCTAATTTCACATGGTTGACATTTTTATTGTCATTTTTTTTCTAATTTTCTGACTTTTCCAACCCAAATAAACATTTTCTCCAATTCTTTAGTTTTTACTGATTTGGCCACTTTTTCCTCACAAATGTCAAACATTTTTCTCCGTTAATTTGACTCTTTTCCTTTAAATTTTGGACACTTTTTAAAACTCTGATTTTTTCCAGTCTTGACTAACTTGAGAACTTTATCACTTTTCCAACTAATTTATTATTTTCTTTTCTTCTTGCTAATTTAATGATTTTTTCCTCACATATTCATCACTTTATTGTTTTTTTTAATATAATTTCTACCTTTTTTTCCACAAATTTATCAGTTATTCTCATTAAATTGAAACTTTTTAATCACAATTTTACCAGATTTTTCTCATAAATGTGAAACTTTTTCTTCCAAATGTGACCCTTTGTTCATACTGACCTCTGACCTTCAGGAACACAACTTTGCTGGACCGTCTGTTTCCATCTCTGCTGTAGACGGTGCAGGTGTAGATGTTTGTGTCCTCAGGTGTGACGTGTTTCATCGTCAGACTGACGTCTCCAGTTTTCAGGTCTTTCTTCATCTCTGTTCCACCTCTGTAACGTCTGTCCTGTTCTTCAGGATGATCAGAGCCGTTCTGATACACATGAACCTTCCTGTTCTCCTTATCAGTCCACTCCACTCTGACATCATCAGTCAGGGGAACGTTGGTTCTCCAGGGCAGCAGGACAGACTCCACCCCTGAATCCACCTCCACCACCTGAGGGACTGAGAGGACAGGAAACCAGAACCTGAGCTGGACACACATCAGCAGCTCTGACTGGGTTTTCTCTGTTTCTACGTGACTCTGAGGAACCAGCAGAAAGTCAGTGAAGTTTCATGTGTGTAAAGTCTAAAAATCAAGTTGGTGAGGTTCCACCATGGAGAGAGCAGCAGTGTAGGCTGGAGGTTCAAACTAACAGTTGTGGCTGAGGGTGGTGATGAAGAAAGACAGAATCATTAGTCTTGCTTGGACCCTCAGATGAACTTTGTGTTCATCTTTAGAACCAACAGCTGTCTGACTGATCAGCCCACCATGGAGTTCTGACCTACTCTAGACATCAGCTGGTGTCTCTGCTTCACGTCACTCGTCTGTGGTCTGATTCCAGCAGAATGCAGTGACATCATCAAGGCCAAAGGTTCATCAGTGGTGAGACACGTTAAAGAAAAAACAAGGAGCCACTGACTTTGGAGACGCTGCATCAGAACAATAGAACCACAGAACCAGAACATCCTGGAGATGTCTTTCCCTTCATTCATCTTACCTGTGTTAGACTTGGACCTGCGGGACCAAAGAACACCCCCAACGACACCACCCAGAATCAGGAGAACCAGGAGAACCATGAGAACTGGAACCCAGGTGGGAACTGATAACATAAAGAACATGAACATGATGTCAGAATAATCCAGGTACAGTTCTGATTTCAGCTCTGAGCTCCAACCATCATCTCCATCACTGACCTGGAGCCTTTCGGACCTTCAGCTGGACTTTAAACTGCCTCACTTTATCTCCATGACGGAGGATGGAGCAGGTGTAGTTTCCTGTGTCGTACACACTGGGATGTGTCAGATTGAGTCTGAGTTCTCCGTACTCCAGAGCGTCGGTCCTCATGGATGTTCTGCCTCTGTAGTTCTGGTTCTGGTTCTGAAGGTGGTCACCTTTATCCTGACGTAGGTGAACTGTGGAGGGATTCAGGTCGGAGCGGCTCCACTCCACAGAACAGTTGTCAAAGTAAAAAGTGGGAAACTCACAGGGCAGCAGGACAGATCCCTGCCCCTCCTCCACCTCCACCTTCTTCACCTCCACCCCCAAGGCATGCTGGGAAACTGAGATGATGCAGACAGTTCAGAGAGAGATGACTGCTGAGATGCTGACAGCTGTCATCACGGTCTGCTGCTGTTAAATCTTTCCATGAAATCTCTAGAAACCTCACCACACATCCACCAGAATTTAAAGAACAGCAGGAATGAAACAACGACCAGAAAAGCCTAAATTAAGGAATCAAAGAATTCACATTCAGACGCATTTTTCCTTGGAAATGTTAAATATCAAATGTTAAATGAAAAACTGCTCTATAAAAAGAAGATAGTCAGTCCAGATAATTAACAATAAGTCCATCAACTTTCATTACTTATGAAAACTCATTCAGGCTTTAATATTCAGCAACAGAGTTCTGTGTTTAAGGCCCTGTCACACCTCGACCATTTAGGCAGCATTTGCCAAACGTCTGAAAACTTTGGAGAATATGTTGGTGTCTGTTGAATCAGTCATGGGTAAGTTTTGTATAAATTAAGAGCACGATGAAGAACGCTGGTATACGTCATTGTACACCAAGCTCCTCTGACATTTTTCAACATGCGAAAAAATTTCCGATGTATTCAACGTATGGCTAAAACGTCCCGCCTACGCGGGGCATAAGATGTAGGGAAGTCATTTGTTCATTCACACACGTTACTTGTAAGCAACTCGTAAGTGTCTCACAAGTTACTCATAAGTCAAAATGCGTCTAGATAAATGTCTAGCGTACCCAAACTTTATGTCTAACATATGAGTAAAACTCTTTGAACCTATGTGTAAGTTACTGAACGGGTTTCTAACTTACAGCTACCCTATAATGGCGTATTGGCAGCCTTGGTTCACAGGAGGAACCTGTCAAGACTCCATGGTGAGCAGATGTCCATGTCAAACTGGTCTTGGTCTTCTATTCAGACAAAGAGACGTTTCAAAGCTTGACATGTTTCCACTGTGTGGTGTCTCTGTGTAGACTGGGTGACACCTTTACTGATCAAGAGCTGACTTGATCCACCTGCTCTGTGTTTTGATCAGCTCAGCTGCTGCCTGCAGAGCACACACACACACACACACACACACACACACACACACACACACACACACACACACATATTTGTTCGTATAAAGGGAACTGTCGGGGACTGTCTGAAACAACAGTGGAACACTTTAAAGCTACAGGATATTACGAAGATCCAAATCATTGTTTCGCCCTCCTTTTCATGTTTTTAACCTTTTTTTTTATTTTTATTTTTTTTGTTACTTATTTGTACCCGTAGGTAGATTTGTTTTGCAGTCTGGTGACAAGCCACCAGCTGCCGGTCGCTGCGTGCGGAAGCACCCCGTATCCCTATCCCCTATCCCCCATCCCTATCCCAGTATCCCGTATCCCCCGTATCCCTTTGACTGCAGTCTGTACCAGCAGCTGTTCAGTGCCGTTCTGACAGATATGCCAAAATGTCAGAACACCGGAGGAGGAGGATCCAATCAGCTGATGGGCAGAAGTGTAGAGTTCAGTTGTTTTCCATGATAAATCCCACTTTTCTGTCCCTTGGCTGCTGCTCTAAGCAAAAGCACACTCCATGCACCATCTTGGGGGTTTTCACTTTATTCAAAATTAACATTTTTTTATTGCCATCAGTTCATGTGCCTTTGAGCCAGGTTGTGACAGCTGTCATCTGATGTTCCTGACATGTCACATCAGCTGTTTCAGATGTGACCAACCTGACAGATTTGGCAGCTCTGCCAGGTCGGTCATGCCCCCACCATGGTCTTTGGAGGGGAGAATCATCTGGGCTGAACAGAGATGATCTCTCGCACACCTAGGATTCATGGATCAGGAGGCTATGGCAGTTTGGCATGATCGTGCTATGCAGAAGTTAGGATCAGCTATGCAGAAGTTAGGATCAGCTACACAGAAGTTAGGATCAGCTATGCAGAAGTTAGGATCAGCTACACAGAAGTTAGGATCAGCTATACAGAAGTTAGGATCAGCAATGTAGAAGTCAGGATCAGCTATGCAGACGTTAGGATCAGCTATGCAGTGACATGGTATTAGTGACCCACAAAGCAGACACGACTCAAGGTAAACACAATTAACTGTTTACTGTTTACACTATCTTCCTGGCTGTTTGCAGCCAGGAAGATAGTGCCCGCAGGTGGCCGGTGAGCTGGATGTTGGTGAGGGAGGCTGATTGTCCGCCGCCGGGAAGAGAGAGGTCCGCCGCCACGGATCTCCGCCTGTGCACAGGAGAAATTGACAGGGTGAAAGGAAAGTGTGGTGGCTTGCTTGTTGCTTGGTGGTCCAGGAGGTGCAGGCCTGGACAGAGAGCAGCAATGGCTTGGAAGCCGATGTGAAGACTCACAGCGAGGCTGGGAAGCTCGAAGGCTGGCATAGCAGGATTCTGGGCTGAGAACCAGACGACTCCGCACCGAGCACTGGACCTGATGGAATAAATAGGCAGAAGGAGATGGCAGGCAGGTGTGTGCACAGGTGTGACAGATTGGCGGCCATGACAGTACTCCCCCCCTACGGCACGCCTCTCGGCGGGCATTCCAACCTTCCCGGGTGCGTCCGATGGAAGTCCTTGATGAGCTGCTTGTCCAGCACGAAGGACAGACACACCCAGGACCTCCACTCCGGCCCGTAACCCTCCCAGTCCACCAGGTACTGCAGGCTACAACCCCAGTGACGAACGTCCAAGATGGCGGTGACTGGCCATGCCGGGTCACCATCGATCACCATCGGTGGAGGTGGAGACCTGGGTGGAAGACACAAAGGCCTGGAGCAGACGGGCTTCACCTGCGACACATGAAAGGTCGGGCAGATGCGGAGGGAGGGGGGGAGAGTCAGGCGCACAGATACAGGGTTAACAATTCGGTCGATAGGGAAAGGACCAATGAACCGTTGAGATGTTTTTTTTACGCTCTGCCTTCAGATTGATGTGTTTAGTAGATAACCATACCTGCTGACCCACCCGGTAGGCAGGAGCCGGGATCCTGCGCCAGTTGGCCACCACGGTGTTGTATTCCGCCGTCCGTTGTAGTGCCGCCCTGGCCGTCCTCCGGATCCCCCAGCAACGCCCCAGGTGGGTGCGAACTGAAGAAACGGTGATGTCGCCCTCCTCCTCTGGGAATAGCGGGGGATTACAACCCAACGAAGCTTTGAAGGGGGACATGCCGGTGGCTGTTGATACAGCAGTGTCGTGAGCGTATTCAATCCAAGGGAGGTGCGTGCTTCACGATGATGGGTTGGAGGTTGCGACGCACCGCAGCGCCGCCTCCACCTCCTGGTTGGCTCGCTTGCACTGTCCGCCGCCACGGATCTCCACCTGTGCACAGGGGAAGCTGACAGGGTGAAAGGAAAGTGTGGTGGCTTGCTTGTTGCTTGGTGGTCCGGGAGGCGCAGGCCCAGACAGAAAGCAGCAATGGCTTGGAAGCCGACGTGAAGACACACAGCAAGGCTGGGAAGCTCGAAGGCTGGCATAGCAGGATTCTGGGTTGAGAACCAGACGACTCTGCACCGAGCACTGGACCTGATGGAATAAATAGGCAGAAGGAAATGGCAGGCAGGTGCGCACACAAGTGTGACAGATTGGCGGTCATGACATGCAGAAGTTAGGATCAGCTATGCAGAAGTTAGGATCATCTATGCAGAAGTTAGGATCAGCTATGCAGACGTTTGGATCAGCTATGCAGACGTTTGGATCAGCTATGCAGAAGTTAGGATCAGCGATGCAGAAGTTAGGATCAGCTATGCAGAAGTTAGGATCAGCTATGCAGACGTTTGGATCAGCTATGCAGACGTTTGGATCAGCTATGCAGAAGTTAGGATCAGCTACGTAGAAGTTAGGATCAGCGATGCAGAAGTTAGGATCAGCTATGCAGAAGTTAGGATCATCTATGCAGAAGTTAGGATCAGCTATGCAGACGTTTGGATCAGCTATGCAGACGTTTGGATCAGCTATGCAGAAGTTAGGATCAGCGATGCAGAAGTTAGGATCAGCTATGCAGAAGTTAGGATCAGCTATGCAGACGTTTGGATCAGCTATGCAGAAGTTAGGATCAGCTATGCAGACGTTTGGATCAGCTATGCAGACGTTTGGATCAGCTATGCAGAAGTTAGGATCAGCGATGCAGAAGTTAGGATCAGCTACGTAGAAGTTAGGATCAGCGATGCAGAAGTTAGGATCAGCTATGCAGAAGTTAGGATCATCTATGCAGAAGTTAGGATCAGCTACGTAGAAGTTAGGATCAGCGATGCAGAAGTTAGGATCAGCTATGCAGAAGTTAGGATCAGCTATGCAGAAGTTAGGATCAGCTACGTAGAAGTTAGGATCAGCGATGCAGAAGTTAGGATCAGCTATGCAGAAGTTAGGATCATCTATGCAGAAGTTAGGATCAGCTATGCAGACGTTTGGATCAGCTATGCAGACGTTTGGAGCAGCTATGCAGAAGTTGGGATCAGCGATGCAGAAGTTAGACTATTGTTGAGCATAAGTTTTGAGCACTGACAACACACTAAGCATTCGTTGTCATAAACTCTCCGTGCGCTTTTCCACAGTGCACGGAGGAGGAGAAGGCTGGAAGGATTTAAGCGCAGGGTTTCACCAAACACACATTTATTGACATACACCGTTCACAAATAAAGACGAACAGGTAGGTTACTATGCACACAAGAAGGCTGATGCAGAAGCGAACAGCGGAAAGACCACTTTGTACTGTGGCCACAGGACAATAACACTCCTGAGCTCTCATTTATGTGAGCTCTCCTGAGCACATAAATGTGCTCAGGAGAGCGGGGAAGACTACAGGGGGTTCAACTAACTCGGGGAAAGCAAACTGGGCAACAACCTAAGCACAGCGGTTGAGCTGCGGGAAGAAAGGCCACCAGAAACGTAGCTGAATTACTGCAAGGTGGAACGCTTCTGGTCCAGTGTAGCAGCAACCGCACAGAGAAACGCAAAACAGTTTACTCACAAGTAGGAACAGTCCAGAAAGTCCAATTGTCTCAGCGAGCATAATCCAAAGGTCCTTCACGACGTGACGGTCACACCACGGAGAATGAGAGTGTGACTTGTATAACAGTCCAGTGGTGTTTGTCTAGCAAAGAGCTGCTTAAATCAAAACACCGCTGGCCACACAAATTGGACACACCTGGGGGAGGTGCGGCAAAGATAATTACCGGGGCTGGGAACAGCTGATTTAATTCAGAGGGAGAGTGGGGGACGAGGCTGGACCGACAGACTGTCAGCAGCGTGGGAGAAAGTAGGTCACCGATGCTGACTAACAGCTGCCGGTCAGGCAGTGGCTATGGTTATGGAAATCGGTACAAAATACACAAAATGCGCACACATAATGGAACCGAAACCCACTGAGAGATCGAGGCCGAGCTGGGGAAAGCCAAGCCTGCTCGGCTCGTGACATTCATTGGTTAAAGTTATTTCTAAGTTATTGAAACGTTCTATATAAGTTACTAATACGTTATGTATACATCCAACTCGTTATGGATACATGATGCATACGGCCAAAAGTGAAAATTTCAGCGTATGCCAGCTGTTTTAGTCCAAGTTTTATACGTTTGGCAAATGCTGCCTAAATCATCAAGGTGTGACACGCTTTACTGAGGACATTCACAGTTATTTGTCACAAATTATCATGCTTGAATTATTTCATTTTCATTGTTTTCCTGATGAAATATTTTACAAACACAACCTGCTTATATCAGTTTTACTGTGTGAACATTTCAGCCAATCACAGAGCATGAGTCTATATCCCACAATAACACATCCCAGTAGAATCACAGTTCACACTGCTACACTTATTGACAACCTGTTTGTTAACATTATTGATAAGAAAATAGAAAGTGGATTATTGATAAATGATATAAGTGACCACTTGCCAACCTTTGCACTTACAATACAGAAAAAAAATTAAAATCGTTCGGATACAAATCACAAAATGCAATCAGTTCTTTTAAAGAGGATTTGCTGAAGCAAGACTGAACAAAAGTCTATGTATCAGATGTAAATGAAGCCTATGACACATTCATAAACATTGTAACCACTCTTTATGAAAAAAAATGTCCATTAGTAAAGAAAAAGCTTAAACATAAGTTTGCCAATAAGCCATGGTTAACCAAAGGATTACAAAAGGCGTGTAAAAAGAAAAAATTATTATATAAAGCTTTCCTAAAGAAAAGGACAAAAGAAGCAGAGCAGCGGTATAAAACATACAAAAACTAGAAAAGCACTCGGAGAGCGCAGACCTCCGCCAAGCACCACAATTCCCCCCATACAGTGTTTGTGTGTACGTTTTCAGATTCCTTGAGCATGTAAACATATGACTAGCAATTGGATTCACAATGATTATTTGTTTATTTGACAGGGACAGTGCAATAAACACACAATTAATCAATGACAATCAATCTGATAGTGATAGGATTAGTGGTTCAGTAGTAAAAGCATTGCCTCCTTGGCGGAGGTAATAAACTGAAGTGTTGCTGTTGTGTCCATCTCCTCCACTGACGGATGCAAATTGGGTAGACAGGTTGCCGTGGGTTTTATATTATATTATTTTGGGGTTGCGCTCCGCGGCAAACGAGAATTTAGAAGCTTCGCCGGCAGAGAGCTCGTTTTTGCGCAGCACCTATGGCTGGCCGGTGAATTTCTGCCAAATGCGCAGCTCCTATGGCTGGCCGGGGAATTTCTGCCAAAGAATCCGTCGGCGGACAGCTGGCCGTGTGAGGTTTTGCAGTGGCGCGCAAACACAGGCACGCTGGCGAGCCCAGGCCAGCAGTGTTTTCCGCGTGCTTTTATGCCTAAAACGTTGAAGAACGCGGAGTTTGTGTTGCAGACACGACGACCAGCGCCCTCCATTGCGCCTGCGCACATGTTGAAAATGGCCCTATGTCACAGTGTTGAAAAATGCTTTAAAAAATTCCTGTATCCAGACAGTGAACCGGATCACCCCCAAAATTTAATCAGTTCTTCCTTGTACCATTTCCAACAACGCCTGAAAGTTTCATGGAAATCCGTCCAAGACTTTTTGAGTTATCTTGCTAACCAACAGACAAACAGACAGACAGGCAGACAGACAGACAAACAAACACACAGACAAACCCCGGCAAAAACATAACCTCCTCCTGGCCTTTTCGGCCTGGCGGAGGTAATAAGTTAACATATATAATAAGATGTAGTAAGAGAGACTATTACAGTAAAGAACTGGAGAAAAACAGAGACAATATTAAAAATACATGGACAATACTTAACAGTATTCTTGGAAATAAAAACAGAAATACAAGCTACCCAACCGATTTTTCAAAAAATAATAAAACGACTCAGAGTGTGAATACAGCTGATGAATTTAATAACTTTTTTGTTAACATTGGTCAATTTGGCTCGAGAAATACCCATTACGGCACCTACAGGTGATACAATAAGCAAAAACACTGCTATAAAAGATTCCATTTTCATAAAGAACACAGATGAGAGAGAGGTCATTGAAATTGTTAAATTGTTAAATTGTTTAAAAGTAAAACATCTACGGACTGTGATGGTATAGACATACTCTTAGTCAAAACTATTATTGAATGATTAGTGAAACCACTGACATCTGTAACCTGTCTCTCCAAACAGGTATATTTCCCAATGCAATGAAAATAGCTAAAGTAATTCCAATATACAAGACGGGTGACAGAGGGGAATTCTCAAACTATAGACCAATTTCACTATTGCCGCAAATTTCCAAGATACTTGAAAAAATATTCTATGAGAGAACTGACAACTTCATACTGAAGCATAATAATTATTCTTCAGTATGAAGTTGTCAATTCACAATAAATTATTTATTGTGTGAGCAGCAATATGGGTTCAGACACAAGAGGACAACTGCATTTGCTCTAATGGAATTTATAGAAAAAATATCAACTGCCGTTGAAAATAAAGAGTATTCAGTTGGGGTATTCCTGGATCTTAAAAACGCATTTGATACAGTGGACCATAATTTATTATTAAAGAAACTACAAAATTGTGGTATTAGAGGGATAACACTGTCCTGGTTATGTAGTTACTTAAAGAATAGATATCAGTATGTATGTGTTGGTAACAAAAACTCACAGTTACTGAAGGTCATTTGCGGAGTCCCACAGGGTTCAGTTTTAGGGCCACTGTTATTCAATATGTATATAAATGATATATGTAAAGTTTCAGAAAAAATGGACTTAATATTGTTTGCCGATGACACTAATCTATTATGCAGTGGAAGCAATTTGGAACAACTTTTGGATACACTCGGAAAGGAATTAGGAAAGCTTAAACTGTGGTTTGATTCAAACAAATTAACACTCAATTTATGTAAGACAAAATTTATAGTTTTTAACAACCATCACAACAACTTAGTATCTAAACTCAGTGTAAATGGTGTAGAGATTGAAAGGGTATCTGAAACTAAATTTCTTGGAGTAATAATTGATAATAAACTGTGTTGGAAGTTACATATTAATTATATTAAAGGTAAAACATCCAAATCAATTGCAATACTACACCGAGTGAAATATTTGCTGAATCAACCCACACTATACACCTTGTATCATTCATTAATACTCCCATACATGACATATTGTAATGAAGTATGGGGAAATACATATAAAACAAACATATATCCAGTCTTTATGCTTCAGAAGAGAGCTATTACAATAATAAACAAAGCAGCTTACAGGGAACCAACAAACCCACTTTTTCTTAAATTAAAAGCTCTCAAGTTGAAAGATCTGGGTGACTTTAAAACTGCAGTAATAATGTTTAAAGTGAAGAATCTATCACTGCTCGCAAATATCCAAAAGTTGTTCCAAATAAGGGAGAAACAATATCATTTCAGAGGAACATGTAGATTTCAAAAACCTTCAGTGAGAACAACCACCAAGCAACACTGTGTTTCAGTGCAAGGAGTCAGATTATGGAACGATTTTGGACCTGAATTAAAATCATGTACAACGCTTGGACAATTTAAACAAAAACTAAAGGAAGAAATACTCCAAACATATATACAAGATGACATGTAAAATCACATAAGGATTGTCATATCCAGCCTGCGTTGTGTTGTTGCTTAGTTTTTTGTCACATTTTGTCTTAGCTTTGTTCTGAATTGTAATCGTTCTTGTTTTGTTTTTCTTTTGAATTCTTGGATGGAATATGGGTGGGCAATATAAGCTGCAGCTTCAGCCATCACCCATTTCAGATAACTTATGTTGAACTGTATAATCAGAGGAGTTATTGTCTAATTTGACCTTGTTGGATTTTCTTTCCCCCTTTGTTATATTATTCTGTTTCTTTTAATCTGTACTTTTTAATCTATCCGAAATAAAAAAAGATTCATTCATTCATTCATTCATTCATTCATTCATGTCACCTGTCTGAGGAGCCTTATTCATGCTGCATTTCCCCTCTAGTCCACTTTGGTCCACGTGCCCTTTGGAAGAGCCCAGCGTGCACGTGGTGTTGTACCTGCTCACTTTTATCATCTACCAGGCCAAGCAGTTGACGCATGCGCACAACTGTCAGTCATCCTTACAAGTTAGTCATCCTTACAATTTCGGATCGTCACTTCCTTGTGGTAACGTATCGTCACTTCCTGTTTTGCTGTCTGCCTGTGTGGTTTGCTCTCCAGCTCTCGAGCGACTAGCTATGGCTACTAGCTCTCTTTCCTCTCCTCCTCTGGTGTGCTCTCTCTGTCAGATGTTTAGCTACACCTCTGCCTCTTTTAGTGATAACGGTAAATGTAATAAATGTTGTCTTTTTGAGGTGCTCGAGGCGAGGTTGTCTGATTTGGAATCCCGGCTCCGCTGCATTGAAACACCGTCTGCGCCAGTTAATCTCGACGGACGCCCATTAGCTGCAGCGGAGCTAGCTAGCTTAGGTCCCCCTGTCACCGATTCCCCGGCTCTCCTCTGCAGCGAGGAGACTGGGTGGGTGACGGTGAGAAGGAAGCCTAGTCGCAAAGCCCCGGTTCACCACCAACCTGTTCACGTTTCTAATCGTTTTTCCCCGCTCAGCGACACACCCGCTGAGGAAAAAACTCTGATCATTGGCGACTCTGTAGTCAGAAACGTGAACCTAGAGACTCCAGCGGCCATAGTCAAATGCATTCCTGGGGCCAGAGCAGGCGACATCGAGTCAAATTTGAAAATGCTGGCTAAAAGTAACTGTAAATATTCCACAATTGTTATTCACGCCGGCATTAATGACATCCGTCTCCGGCAGTCGGAAGTCACGAAACTTAATGTAGAATCGGTGTGTGAGTTTGCCAAAACGATGTCTGCCACTGTAGTATTCTCTGGGCCCCTCCCCAATCTGACCAGTGATGACATGTTTAGCCGCTCGTCATCCTTGAACCGCTGGCTGTCTGTGTGGTGTCCTAAAAATGACGTGGGCTACATTGACAATTGGAGCTCTTTTTGGGGAAAACCTGGTCTTATGAGACGAGACAGCATTCATCCCACTTTGGATGGTGCTTCTCATTTATCTAACAATCTGGCATCTTTTTTATCCAAATTTCCAAAACCATGACTACTCAGAGTTGGGACCAGGAAGCAGAGTCGCAGTCTTACACGCCTTTCTGCAGCACCTCTTCATCCGCCACCCCTCAGCTTAGCCCCTGTCTTCCCCATCAGAGAATCGTTGTCTGCTCCCTCCAAAGTAAATAAAAATATAATGTATAAGCATCCCAAAGTGATAAAGCAAAATATTGGTAAAACTCAAATTAAACATAAAGCCTCTAAATTGAATGATTTGGCCTCTGTTCCTCCTCATAATTTAAAAATTAAATGTGGTTTATTAAATATTAGGTCTCTAACTCCCAAGTCTCTGTTAGTCCATGATCTGTTAATTGATCATCAGATTGATTTAATTTCCCTTACAGAGACTTGGTTAGGGCAAGAGGATTATGTTGGTTTAAATGAATCAACTCCCTCTGGTTATTTAAACTGTCAAAATCCCAGAAGTTCTGGTCCTGGAGGAGGAGTAGCATCAATTTACCATTCCAAATTACTAGTTAATGTAAAGCAAAAAACATGTTATAATTCCTTTGAGGGCCTGGTCCTCAGTGTTGGGCACTTTAGCAATTCCAGGTTAAACCCAATTTTATTTGCCATAGTTTATCGTCCCCCATCAACCTATTCAGAATTTTTATCCGAATTTCCTGATTTCTTAGCTGATTTAGTGCTGAAATCTGATAGAATAATTATAGTAGGGGACTTTAATATACATGTGGATGTAGATAGTGACTGCCTTAATGTGGCTTTTAATTCAATATTAGACTCGATTGGGTTTTCTCAGAAAGTAGGAAATTCTACTCATTACCTCCACCATACATTGGACCTTGTTCTGACATATGGCATAGAAATAGAAAATATTGTAGTGTCTCCTCATAACCCTGTACTGTCAGACCATTGTCTGTTAACCTTTGATTTTACTATTTCTGACTATTTGGCTCCTAAAGAAAAATATTATCACAGTAGATGCCTCTCAGATGATGCTGTTTCCAAATTTATGCAGATTGTTTCCTCTATGCCATGTGTCAACACAACGGAAATAAGCTATAGACAGCTTGCTCCTTCTGTAATTGATAACATGGTGGATAGTGTTTCAGCTTCTCTGCATCAGGCTCTAGACTTGGTGGCCCCCTTAAAAAAGAAAAAGTCTAATCAGAGATTTTTAACTCCTTGGTTCAACACAGAAACTCGTAGCTTAAAACAGAAGACTCGTCAATTAGAAAGAAAATGGCGCTCTACTAATTTAGATGAAATCTATTTAGCTTGGAGAAATCATCTTTTAATTTATAAAAAATCTCTTAGAAAAGCTAGAACGAGTTATTACTCTGCATTAATAGAAGAGAACAAGAATAATCCCAGGTTTCTTTTCAGTACTGTAGCCAGGTTGACAAAGAGTCAGGACTCTGTCAATCCTAGCATCCCCTTAGAGCTTACTAGTCAGGACTTTATGAACTTTTTCAATAATAAAATTTCATCCATCAGAGATAAAATCAATCAGATTCTTCCCACAGTTAACTTAAATACTGTAACTACTACAACTCCTTCTATTGATGTCTGTCTTGATGAGTTTACTCCAATCGACCTTTGTGAGTTAGACAAAATAGTTTCCTCATCCAAACCTTCAACTTGTCTTTTAGACCCTATTCCTACCAGGTTATTTAAAGAAGTCTTCCCACTTATTGGTAGCTTTATTCTTCATATAATCAATTCTTCATTAACTTTAGGCCATGTACCGCAGGCTTTTAAAACGGCTGTAATTAAACCCTTACTCAAAAAGCCAACGCTAGATCCAGGAGCTTTAGCTAACTATAGACCAATCTCTAATCTCCCTTTCATTTCAAAAATCTTAGAAAGAGTTGTTGCTACGCAATTATTTGACCACCTGCAGGGAAATGGTTTATTTGAGGAGTTTCAATCTGGGTTTAGAATCCATCATAGCACTGAAACAGCCTTAGCGAAGGTCAATAACGACCTCCTCATTGCATCTGATAATGGACTAGTTTCTGTACTTGTCCTTTTAGATCTTAGTGCAGCTTTTGATACTATTGATCATAATATTCTACTTGATAGATTAGAACACTATGTTGGACTTAATGGAACTTCGTTGCAGTGGTTTAGATCTTATTTATCTGATAGGTTCCAGTTTGTTCATGTAAATGATGAGTTTTCTCTCAGCTCAAAGCTTAGTCATGGAGTTCCACAGGGATCTGTGCTTGGCCCTACTCTTTTTAGTTTATATATGCTTCCGTTAGGCAACATTATTAGAAAGCACTGTATACATTTTCACTGTTATGCAGATGACACACAATTATACCTGTCAATGAAGCCAGATGATACTAATCAATTAGCCAAGTTAGAAGCCTGTCTTAAGGAAATCAAAGTTTGGATGACTTGTAATTTCCTGCTATTAAATTCAGATAAGACTGAAGTCATTCTTGTTGGTCCAAAAAACCTTAGAAATTCCTTTCCAAATCAAACTTTCAGTTTGGATGCAGTTACTCTTTCTCTTAATAGCTCTGTGAGGAACCTTGGAGTTATTTTTGATCAGGATTTGTCCTTCAATTCACATATTAAATTTGTTTCTAAGACTGCCTTCTATCATTTGCGTAATATTGCCAAGATTAGGAGCATCTTGTCTCAGAGTGATGCTGAGAAGCTGATCCACGCTTTTGTTAGCTCGAGATTAGATTATTGTAATTCTTTATTATCAGGCTGTCCTAAAACATCTTTAAAAAGTCTTCAGCTGATCCAAAATGCTGCAGCAAGAGTTTTAACAGGTACTAGAAAGAGAGATCATATCTCTCCGGTTCTGGCCTCCCTTCATTGGCTTCCCATAGAGTTTAGAATTAAGTTTAAAATCCTTCTTCTTACTTACAAAGCTCTAAACAATCAGGCTCCTTTTTATTTAAAAGATCTGATACTACCGTATCATCCTAACAAAGCACTACGCTCCCAAAATGCAGGTTTACTTGTAATACCTAGAATCTCCAAAAGTACAATGGGAGGCAGAGCCTTCAGTTATCAAGCTCCTCTCCTGTGGAATCAGCTGCCAATCTGGATTCGGGAGTCAGACTCGATCTCTGTTTTTAAGAATAGGGCTAAAACCTACCTTTTTGATATAGCCTACAATTAGGGAGGGATCATGTGTTTTCTGAACCCTCCCTTAGTTATGCTGCTAATAGGTTTAGTCAGCCGGGGGACCTCCAGTAATGCACTGGGCCTCACTCCTTTCCTCACTCTCTATGAAATATTTTTTTTTTTTGCTGGTCATTAACATTTGTTTGTTCTCTCCCATAGATTGAGTCCCCATCGTGCTGTTTGCTCTCTACATGTCTGTTCTTTTCTTCTTCTCTATCCCCTCACCCCCCAGCCAGTCGCAGCAGATGACTGCCCCTCCCTGAGCCTGGTTCTGCTGGAGGTTTCTTCCTGTTATAAGGGAGTTTTTCCTCTCCACCGTCGCCAAGTGCTTGCTCACAGGGGATCGCCTGATTGCTGGGGTCTTTCTGCAACTGTGGGGGTCCTCCCTACAGTTGATAGTGCTATGAGATGACTGTTGTTGTGAAATGGCGCTATATAAATAAAGTTGAATTGAATTGAATTGAACTGTTATTTGTAGTTTCACCCCAGCCCTATGGGGAGCACAAATGCGCTAACACGCCAGTTTGTTCACCGGCTATAAAACACAAGAGCGACGCACATTTTTTTGTAGCAACAACATTGGCGTCGTTTCAAGGAAAAGGAGGAATTTCTGTTTTCCAGAGCTCTTCTCTGCTCAAGCTGCTGCTGCTGCAAAAGGATTCATGCATGTTTATTCTCGCCTTCCGCCTCCTCATTGTCTTCCTTGTCTACTTTGTTTTTGTATGTGTGTTAATAGCGCCATCTTGTGAATGGGACACTCAGTCTTGCGCATGCTCTGTCAACATGTTCAGATTCTGGGCAGGCCACAAAATTTGGGGGCAGGGTCACAAAATTTGGGCTGCACGCGGTCGTCCGCGGTAAAGTCCTGCGTACACTAGCGGAGTGGAGACGACGTAAATTTCATCACACGAGGTTTCTGGTTACATGTATGTGGACAGCGGAGGTGAATCCAGATTCACCTCTCTGTGTGTGTGTGTGTGTGTGTGTGTGTGTGTGTGTGTGTGTGTCACAATTTTTATTTGAAAAAAGTTGCAAATTTACAGATAAAAAGTTACACATTTGCATGAAGAAGGACAGTTTGAAGGGAAAAAAACATCAGTTTCACAGGAAACTGTCTTAAATTTCAAACAAAAATGTCACAAAAACCTAAATAAAAGTATTAAAGTAAAGTTGTGACTTTACAGAAACTACTTTGTTACTCTCACTCAAGTATTTTAGACGACTCTTAATGTTTCTAGAGTAACTGATACCATGAGGAAATGCCTGACTACATTGATTGGCTCCTCTCCCCACCTCTGGTCACTCTCACATGACTGCTGTACCCCCAACCCCCCAATAACTAACAAGAGCACTGTGAGGCGAGGGCAACATCCCCCGCCTCTGTTTTCTTTGAAGATCTCAACATGTCACTGAAGGAGAGCAGCTTGGACACATAATTACTGAGGCAGAACCAAATAATGATCAGCCCATCATCCATGAATAGACAACTAACATAGTTGTATACAACCCATAGTTGGAGGTCAGGATCCAGGGTGAACCTGTGTAGTAACTTTGGTGACCCGAGAGAGCTTTACTCGTTCTACTGTGAGAGTGTATAGGGAATACTAACCTTGACCTTTGACCTTTTGACCTCAAACCCATAGCCAGGGGTCATGGTCTCAGAGTGAACTTGTGTACCACGTTTGGTGACCCAAGCATTCTTTGTTGTTGAAATATATTTTATATGGCATTTTGACCTTGACCTTTGACCTTTTGACCCCAAACCCATAGTCACACTTCAGGGTAAAAGGGTGAAGCCTTTTGATACAATTTCCAGAAAAACAAAAACACCTGTTTTGTTTTGACTGACAACAAAAACAACTCAAATGTTGTTAATGGCCGCCAGCCGGACAGTTTATGGCATCAGGACCGCACTGGATGGAGTGAGGTCTTTGACGAAGCTCCGTCAATCTAGGACAAAATGCTCAGTGGAGGCCAGGAAGCAGGAGAAACCACACCACACTCCTCACCCAGAAGAGGGAATAAAACAGTCACGACCACAGCTGGAGATCAGAGAACTGAAACCTGGAAAGGGCGCCTGCATTCCTCCTGTGATAATCAGGGTGGCCGCCTGCTCCACACCACGGACCACTGCACCACCACAGTCCATGGACCAGTGATCCAAACATGATGCAGCATTAAAGCCAGGGAGCCGCCGTCAGACAGCAGTGGGGTCGTTTCCAGTTTTGATTACAACTCTGATATTTATATGTTAGAAAGTCTGTGTATTTTTGACTACAGGACCATGTTCCTGTTTATTTTATTTCACCTTGATTTAATACATGACCTTCTCTGTGCTCACCAACTTTGCTGGGCTGTCTGTGTGTGACTGAATCACTGTTGTGTACGCACATTGACTTACACCTGTGCTGCGATTACTCCATTCCTAACGCTGCCTGACCACTACCACCAACTTGACCTTGCTGCCACCGGAGCTCGGAGAACGTGCTCGGTGCCCGTATGTGTGCACACCCATCACCACTGTGGGGAGCCTTGAATAACGAAACCGAATTGCATTTAATTCAAGTTTATTTCAAGCAATCATTCCCACAGTTCTGCTCTCATTCCTGAGCAGCAGACAAAGAGACTGGAACACAGCAAAGTGCTCACCTTTAAACATTCTCACATCAAACAAACTCCCTCGCAGGGGAAGTCACACATCTCCACCATAAACCTTTTGTTCACATTAATCAACCTTTTATTTACATTACTCCCCCCTCTCTCCTCTCGAGCCTCAGATGTCAGGGAGTCTTCTGTTCACACCTATAGGCTCCTTCATCGTGAGGTTAAATCACATATGCAGTGTCCAACATATAAATGTACCACAACACAGCCATATAACCCCCCCCCCCCAAACGATGAAGAACCGACTATTCTCTAAAATTCAATAACATCTTACTGACTACTGTATAATCAACATCAACATTCAGTCTGTGCGCCGCCTGGGCTTCAACCGTCTGCCGAATCTGCTGTGAGTTGGCCCCGCCTTGCCTGCGGCGCCTTTCTGCTGCGGCTCTGTTGACTGAGGGAAAGAGTGATTATTTGCCCCTTGCGGGGGCCTTCCTCGTCGAGGGGCCACCGCGACCGGCACAGACTCGTCCTTCATGACAAAAGCAGGTTTTAGCCTGTCAATATTGACTGTCTCTTTTCTGTCTCCAAAATCTAGCACAAATTGCTTATCACCTGCCTCCAGCACTCGAAATGGCCCTTCGTAAGGTGGTTTGAGCGTCGCTTTAAGGGCTTCGCGCCTGACAAAAACGAAGTCGGCATTTTTCAAAGCCTTGAGGACGAAAACTCGTGGAAAAGCGTGATGAACCGGACCCGGAAGCGTGTCTGCTCCCGTGCCAACTAACGGTCCCAGAGCAGAGAGAGGTGGAGGCTCCGGGTGCTCTGGTAAAAACTCGCCTGGCAGCCTAAGAGTTTGTGCGAATACCAGCTCCGCTGGAGAGGCGTCTAAGTCCTCTTTGGGCGCAGAACGCAACCCTAATAAAACCCATGGCAGTTTATTTACCCAATCTGCATCCGTGAGCGATGCTCTGAGTGCTGCCTTCAAAGACCTATGAAAACGCTCACATAAACCATTAGCCTGAGGGTGGTAAGCTGTAGTGCGGTGAATTTTGGCTCCTAAGCCATTGGCCATCGCTGACCACAGCTCAGAGATGAACTGAGGTCCTCTATCGGACGTAATGTCCGACGGAACCCAGAAACGCGCCACCCAAGCCGTTAAAAAAACGCAAGCGACCTCCGCGGCCGTGGTCGTCGCAAGCGGGACCACTTCTGGCCAACGTGTGGTTCGGTCCACCATAGTCAAAAGATGCGTGAACCCCTGAGATGCCGGTAGGGGGCCCACAATGTCGACGTGCACATGGTCGAACCTTCTGGCCGGAATGCGAAACGGTTCTAACGGGGCTCTTGTGTGTTTGTGAATTTTGGCTCGTTGACAGGAAATGCAGGTTTTTGCCCATTCCTTCACGTGCTTGCGCAGGCACGGCCAAGCAAACTTTTCCGCCACCATTTTCACCGACGCGCGCACCCCCGGGTGCGCCAGTGAGTGGACCGAGTCAAAAACACGGCGGCGCCACGTGGCCGGAACCACCGGACGTGGGCGCCCCGTTGACATGTCGCAGATCGGGGGGGAATACCGGTTTGTAAACACTTGCTCTCCAGCTTTAACCCTGTTGGTCCAGACTGGAGCGCGCGCACGTCTGCGTCCGCCCCCTGGTCCGCTGCCATGGCTGCGTAATCTATACCCACGTGCACCGGGGCTGCGCGCGCCACCGTGCCGCTCTCCTGCGGCGCGGTCACGGTGGCCCGTTCTGCCTCTGCGCGTGGTGGACTCGTGAGCGCGCGCGAGAGACAATCTGCTACTACATTGAATTTGCCCGCAACGTGCCTAATGTCAGTGGTAAATTCCGAGATCGCGGCCAGCTGCCTCTGCTGCCTGCCTGACCACGGGTCTGAAATTTTGGCCATTGCGTATGTGAGCGGCTTGTGGTCCACATAAGCGGTGAAGCACCGTCCTTCCAGCCAGAACTGGAAATGACGAATAGCCAAATGCAGCGCCAGCAGTTCTCTGTCGAACGTGCTGTATTTTCGCTCAGCCGCGCTTAAAGATTTGCTAAAGAAAGCCAAAGGTTGCCAAACTCCGGCGACCTGTTGCTCAATAATAGCCCCTATGGCTAAATCTGAAGCGTCTGTCGTCAGCGCGATACGTGTTGTCGGGTCTGGGTGGGCCAGGAGCGCAGCGTCAGCCAAGGCTTTTTTAACCTCTGTGAACGCGCGCTCCCGTTCCGGGGACCATTCGACCGCCTGGGTTGGTTTTTGTTTTTTGAGTGCGGCATATAACGGTTGCATGATTTGAGCTGCGTGGGGCAGGAATCGGTTATAAAAATTCACCATCCCCAAGAATTCCTGTAGTGATTTGACCGTTTGTGGCCGGGGGAAATCCGCTACCGCGCGTACTTTATCTGGTAACGGAACTGCTACCTCTGGGGAGACGCGGTGACCCAAAAAATCGATCCGCTCGGCGCCGAACTGGCACTTGGTTGGGTTAACTATTAAGCCGTGCTCTCCCAGCCTCCTAAAAACTGCTGTGAGGTGCGTTTCGTGTTCGTCCTCTGAAGTACTCGCGACCAAAATGTCGTCGAGGTACACAAACGCGAAAGGGAGATCGCGTAACACGGCATCCATCATCCGCTGAAACGTTTGCGCCGCCCCTTTGAGACCAAACGGCATGCGTAAAAATTCGAAAAGTCCAAACGGGGTAATTACCGCTGTTTTAGGAATGTCCTCCGGTTGGACTGGAACTTGGTGATAGCCGCGAACCAGGTCAATCTTTGAAAAAATGCACGCCCCCGCCAGGTGCACCGAAAAATCCTGAATGTGCGGGATGGGGTAACGATCATGCGCCGTAGCATTGTTTAGCCTGCGGTAATCACCACACGGTCTCCAGGAGCCATCGGCTTTCGGTACCATGTGCAGCGGCGAAGCCCACGGGCTTTTTGACCTACGAACGATGCCCAGCCTCTCTAGGCTGGTGAACTCCTCGCGCGCAATGGCGAGCTTAACTGCATCCAAGCGCCGAGCTTTTGCAAACACGGGAGGACCAGATGTAGGTATAAAGTGTGTCACCTCGTGCTTCGCGACTGTCGCTGAAAAAGTGGGCACAGTGAGCGCTGGAAATTGGGTGAGGAGTGTGTGAAACTTACCACCTGCTGTAGCGACGTGCGTCTGTACTGGTGGCGGGGACACTCGAGCTGAACAGGGGAGAGAGTAAAAAGAGAGTGCATTTACCAGCTGTCTATTAGCAAGATCAACTAACAGATTGTGTGAACACAAAAAATCCGCGCCCAACATGTTGAAACTCACCGCCGCTATTACAAAAGTCCATTCATATGTGCGGCCATGTAAGCATAAAGGCACAGTCCTTTTCCCGTAGGTGTTGATGCTCGAGCCATTTGCCGCCGTAGCTCCGCTACCGCGGGGTCCAGCCACCCGGTCCGCGTATGTTGGGGTGATGAAGCTCACTTTGGCTCCGGTGTCTATGAGGAACTCTCGTCCGGAGCGCGCATCCGTGACGTAGAGCAGCTTGTTTCTTTCTCCGAGGGTCGAAGCTGCTAGCGACCCCCGGTCTTGCCGTTTCCCGAACTCCTGAAGTTGCAGGGCAGCACGCACCTGCGTGCCCTCTCAGCGAACCTCCGATGGTAAAAGCAGAGATCCTCTCCTCCACTGTGTCGGGGCCGCGCCTCTGCCACCGGACCATTGGCTCCACCTCGTCGCGGCCGTGCTGCCGCCGTCGTCGGCCAGTCTGGGTCTGCCGCCTCTGGCTCCCCGCTGTCTCGGGTTGCCGCTGCGGTTGCTTGCCCACCGCAGGCGTCCAGGATCCCATCTGCTTCCTGGGCCAGCTCTCGGAACTCCTCCAGGGTGTGACACTTCTTGCCGGCCAGCGTGCTTCTCGCATGCGTCGGGAGGTTGGAGAGGAAAATGAACTGGAAAATGAAATCATCATTGTCCAGCCCTCTCAGCTGTATCATCTCCTCCATCAGGGTGCTCGGCCTGTGCCCTCCTTGGTCTAGCAAAGACAGGATCCTCCTCGCCCTCACTTTGGCCGAGGGGGTGAAAAACTTAATGAGGGTGGATTTCAGCTTGTCGTACCTGTCGGTCGCGGGTGGCTGCTCCACCAAACTCTGCACACACCGAGCTGTGGTGTTATCCAGTTTAGCGATGACATGGTGGAACTTAGTGTCATCCACCATTACTCCTGCGAGCGCGAACTGCGACTCTGCTTGTAGGAACCACGACCTTGGGTTATCCTGCCAGAAATCAGGCAGCTTAACGGCCACTGTGCTCGCCAGCGCTGAGCTCTGTGCGTCCGGGACCCTGAGACCTTCTCCGGTCATTCTCAACGTCGTCAGTCACCAATGTGGGGAGCCTTGAATAACGAAACCGAATTGCATTTAATTCAAGTTTATTTCAAGCAATCATTCCCACAGTTCTGCTCTCATTCCTGAGCAGCAGACAAAGAGACTGGAACACAGCAAAGTGCTCACCTTTAAACATTCTCACATCAAACAAACTCCCTCGCAGGGGAAGTCACACATCTCCACCATAAACCTTTTGTTCACATTAATCAACCTTTTATTTACATTACTCCCCCCTCTCTCCTCTCGAGCCTCAGATGTCAGGGAGTCTTCTGTTCACACCTATAGGCTCCTTCATCGTGAGGTTAAATCACATATGCAGTGTCCAACATATAAATGTACCACAACACACCCATCACCGCTACAATTACGTGTGCTAATGTTCAGCAAACTGCTGTCTTCACCCAGCTGCTCCTACAGCAGGACAGCCTGGTGACACATGGGCCTAAATCAAGGGGCTCCAGGGGGACAATGGTTTTCTTTAATGTTTGCAGCATTTCTCATGAATCTGTTACTGTTTATCCCCCGGCAGTCAAAGCCCATTTGACTGAAGGGAAATTATGCTATGGGTCAGTCTGTCAGTCTGTCAGCCCGTCTGTCTGTTTGTCTGTCAGTCCGTCCGTCTGTCCCGCTTTTGTGAAATCAACTCCTCCTACAGTTTTGGTCTGATTGTTTTGAAACTCGGTACCATGGTTTGATATACTCTGATGATGCCCATACTGTATTGAAATTTGGTTCTGATTGGATGACCTTGCTGGTGGAAGGATGCTCCGCTGCTTCACTCTTCCCTCTGCTTGTGCTCTTCTGTCAATATTTTTATTTCCTCTGCAAGAAATTTATGGCCAGTGACAACCAGGTACTCAAATCACCGGGACTGTATTTCACTGAAGATATAGCTCACTATTACCATGATCTCTAACACTTTTTAAGACTTTATCAGTGCTGCGTGAGCATGGCATACAAGCAGCTGAAGCCTGAACTATAGAGACTGAAAAGCTAAAGCCAAGTATCAACAAGATGCCTCCCCTTTCTACAGATGACTACCACAAACTCCTACAGAAGAGTACCATGCTGGAAACTAAAATCCAGCAGCTAGAAGTTAATTTGGAAATAAATGGACTCTGTGAAAATGACACAACACTGCCAGTGACAAAATGCAGTGAACAAGGTCCCACTAACTCACAACGATCCAGTGCTAAAATGGTTGACAGGAAACGGGAGGATTGTGTACAGAGAAATAAATCCTCAAGGGATAGTCCTCCCTGGCATGCCCTTGTTGCAAAGCCCAAGAATAAATCATCACACAGGGTGAGGGGATGAAGAGCAACAGCTCAACTTGGTGAAATTTGTGATATGAACAGCTGGCCTGTATTACTGGGTAGATCACGAGCATCTTCAACCCCGACTGTCAGCAAGACACAGCTGTGGATAGCTGTGAAAGGAAAGCCTAATGACAAACCTCCTCCATAACAGCCAAACATGCCACTTCAGAACAGATTTGTGCCACTACTGCAAGACCCTGGATCTCCATCTGATGACCTGGATAAAATCTCCCCCACACACAGCAAGGTAAATCAGAACAACTCAGAAGTTAAAAGGCTACAGAGAAAGCGAACAGCTGGGCCTGGAACTCTGATTGTTGGTGACTCTGCTGTGAAAGATGTGAGAAATGTATGTGGTAAACACACAGAAATAATGTGGTTTCACAGGTTCAGGTTCAGGTTCAGGTTACTTTATTTGTACCCGTAGGTAGATATAGGGCTATGGTATGTGATGTGAGAGACAAAATCCATAAAATGGATGGTGGTCGATGCATCTCGTGGTGGCAACCCCCGAACCAAGTGGTGGATACCAGTGGTGAGGGGGGCCATTAAGCTGAAGAAGTCCTATCAAGCTTGGTTGGCTTGTGGGACTCCCGAAGCAGCTGAGATGGCTTGGTGGAGAGACTATGTCTCCTAGCTGGTCTGGGAATGCCTTGGTGTCCTCTCTGAAGAGCTGGAGCAGGTAGCTGGGAAGAGGGAAGTCTGGGCTTCTCTGCTTGAACTGCTGCCTCCGCGACCCGGACCTCCGGAAAAGCGGTAGAAGATGGATGGATGGATAATAATAATAATCATAATAATAGGTAGACATATGGTAGTTACAACAACAATAATAATCATAATAATAATACCACCTGACCTATATAATACTTCAAGTAATTCCATCCTAACAACAATCCTAATACAGTGGTACCTCTACTTACGAAATTAATTCGTTCCAGAAGTATTCTCGTAACGTGAAAATTCCGTAAGTAGAGACGCGTTTTACATGTAAATGCCGTAATCCGTTCCAAGCCCCCCAAAATTCGGGCATAAATTTTTTATAAATCATAAAAACGCATCAAAACATGTAACGAATACATGTTACAATTAGATTACTGCACAATAAACATAAAATGAGAGTTTAAAATGAGAGAAAGAATAATAAAAGAGAATAATAAAAGAGAAAGAATAATAAAAATTATGTTCATTTACCTTTTAACTGCTATCGTCGTCGACGTCGTCACCTTTTGCCTTCTTTGGTTCATGTTCTGATCCAAGGACGTTTGCTTTTGTCGGCTTGTAAGTGCTTCCTTTTGTTTTAATACCGTGCTGATCGTTGATGTATTACGGCCATATTCTTTGGCGAGATCAACCAAACGCATCCCCTTTTCATACCTTTCGATTATCTCCTTCTTTGTTTGTATGGACAAAAAAACTCTCTTCTTCTTTTCTCCTTTTCCACTTATCTCCGTCACTTTCTTGGGGCCCATAGCAAATAAATGTTAATTCTGTACTGTACACACACGTAAAACTTTCACCTTGTTCTTAATAAAGTTTTGGAAAAAAAACAAAAACAAAACTTCGTGGCCAATGGGATACCAGGAAGATGCTAGGCGATAGCCAATGGCAGAGCAGCTACAGGTATGTTTACGTTCGGTAAACTACGGGAGCTGCGAGGAGCGCGTACTTTTTTGCCTTTCGTATCCTGAAATTTCGTTCGTAACAAGAGGCAATATTTTCCCGTTGAGGCGTGTCATAAACTGAAAATTCCGTATGTAGAGACGTTCGTAAGTAGAGGTACCACTGTACTATAATTCTAGTCATAATGATATCAATACTCACTGTGAACTCGTATATCTACTTTTGTGAGGAGAGCATTCTTCCATCGCGCACCAGGGTGAGGTACTCAAATGACAAGCCCTGGTTCACTGCTAAGCTCAGACAGATCAGGAAGGAGAAGGAAGCAGTGTTGAAAAGTGGAGACAGGGACTGCTACAGGGAGGTTAAATATCGGTTTAGCAGAGAGCTGAGGAGAGCTAAATCTGTGTATTCTGAGAGACTCCAACAGCAGTTCACGGCTAACAACTCTGCTTCTGTGTGGAGAGGACTGAGGCAAATCACCAATTATCGGCCTCAGGCTCCTAAGGGTCAGGATGACAAAGCCCTTTGTCAAAGACTGTCCCATCAATATGCCCGTTTTGACACCTCGTCAGCTGTGTCCAACTCCCCCCCTCCCTTCAGCTCCACAGCCTCCACGGTCCCTACTTCATCAAAGGCGCCCCCCCCCCCCGCCCTTGTTATCAGTGAGCAGGATGTGCTCAGACAGTTCTCCAGACTGAACCCGCGCAAGGCCCCCGGTCCGGACGGCGTGTCTCCCTCCACCCTGAGACACTGTGCGAAAGAGCTGGCTCCTGTCTTCACAGACATTTTTTAACACCTCCCTTAAGCTTTGCCACGTGCCGACCTGCCTCAAATCCTCCACCATCATCCCTGTCCCCAAGAAGCCACGGATCACTGGACTTAACGACTACAGACCTGTAGCGCTCACCTCTGTAGTCATGAAGTCCTTTGAGCGCCTGGTCCTGCCCCACCTCAAGTCCATCACCACTCCCCTCCTGGACCCGCTGCAGTTTGCCTACCGAGCCAACAGGTCTGTAGACGACGCAGTCAACCTGGCCCTCCACTCCATCCTGCAGCACCTGAACTCCTAGGGAACCTACGCCAGGATCCTGTTTGTGGACTTCAGCTCTGCATTCAATACCATCCGCCCCGCTCTGCTCCGGGACAAGCTGTCCCTGCTCAGCGTGCCTGACTCCCTCTGCAGGTGGATCACCGACTTCCTGACGGACCGGAGGCAGCATGTGCGGCTGGGAAAGACTGTCTCAGACTCCGTAAGCATCAGCACCGTATCACCCCAGGGCTGTGTACTTTCCCCCATACTCTTCTCCCTTTATACCAACTCCTGCACCTCCAGCCACCAGTCTGTCAAGCTGATCAAGTTTGCGGACAACACCACCCTCATCGGGCTCATCTCCAACGGCGACGAGTCCGCCTACAGGAGAGAGGTGGCCCAGCTGGTGTCCTGGTGCAACAACAACAACCTGCAGCTGAACGCTCTGAAGACAATGGAGATGATTGTGGACTTCAGGAAAGTCACAACCCCTCTGCCAACCTCACCCTCACAGGCTCTCCCATCACCACTGCAAATTCCTTCCGCTTCCTAGGCACCACCATCACCCGGGACCTCAAGTGGGAGCTGACCATCAGCTCCCTCATCAAAAAGGCCCAGCAGAGGATGTTCTTCCTGTGGCAGCTGAGGAAGCTCAAGCTACCCACCAAGATGTTAGTGCAGTTCTACACGGCCATCATCGAGTCCATCCTCACCACCTCCATAACCGTGTGGTACGCAGGAGCCACTGCCAGGGACAGACTAAGGCTGCAGCGCGTCGTGCGCACTGCTGGGAAGGTGATCGGCTGCAAGCTCCCATCTCTCCAGGATCTGTACATCTCCAGGACCCAGAGGCGTGCAGGCCGGATCATAGCCCACCCTTCACACCCTGGTCACGTACTGTTTGCCCCTCTCCCCTCAGGTAGAAGACTTCGGTCCATTCAGACTAAAACCTCCCGTCACATGAACAGCTTCTTCCCCTCTGCCATCAGACTGCTGAACACTAAGTGACTTATTGACTCTCGTGCACTATGTACAGCAGCTCAACCAGACTCATGTCAATCATCACTGTTTTCTTTTTGCATTACCGACTGCACTATATGGTATCTCCACAATATCTGCTGCTCGCTAATATATTTAAAACTGCTGACTAGTATTATTCATTCTTATTCTTCACTTTATTGCATGTATAGTTTTTATTTCTTTATTTTATCATGTTTAATGTTGCAGCATTGCACCGAGACAAATTCCCAGTTTGTGTACTACATGAACAATGGCAATAAATCTGATTCTGATTCTGATTCTGATTCTGATCAATAATAACAGTACTGAGCATATATATTCACAGTGACAACCTTTCTTCACTCAAGACACATTGCAATATTACTGTCCTTTATTTTTATATTGCTCAAAAATCACTTCTTGATATGTTGATTTAAATATATGGATGTTTGGACATTGTTTGTTTCTCCCCCAACCCATTCCACAATTTTACCCCACACACAGACACACAAAAACCCTTCCTAGTAGATCTTACTAGGTGCATTTTACATTTTGTATTCCCCCATAAATTATATTTCCCGTCTCTGTCACTGAAAAGATTCTGTATATTGTGTGGCAGAAAGTTTTTACTGACTTTAAACATTAACTGTGCTGTATAATAATGAACCAGATCCTATAATTTCAATAACTTTGAATGTAAAAACAATAAATTAGTATGTTCAAGATACCTGACTTTGTGTATAACACGGACTGCCCTTTTTTTGTAATATTAGCAATGAATTAAGTGTATTTTTAAAACTGTTACCCCAGACCTCTGTGCAATAGGTCAAGTACGGAAGTACTAATGAGCAATGCAAGATATGAAGTGATTTGTAATCTAGAACTTGCTTAATTTTATTTATAATTGCAATATTTTTTGCAACTTTGTTTTGTATGTATCTGACATGTAGTTTCAAACCAATTTTATCATCTAGTATTACACCCCAAAATTTTATCTCCTTAACATTTTCAATAACTACATTATCTATATGAATATGTGTATCTTCTTTATTTTTACAAATACCAAATATCATTACCTTAGTTTTATCTATATTTAGTGATAATTTATTACAATCCATCCATTTTTTTAAGCTTATTTAATTCATTATTTAGCGTATGGATTAGTTGTTAATAATTATTTCCAGAATAAAATATATTAGTATCATCAGCAAATAATATTATTTTTAATTATTTAGAAACTTGGAACTTGGCATGGCAAACCGGGGTGGTGGTTCCTCTCTTCAAAAAAGGGGACCGGAGGGTGTGCTCCAACTTTAGAGGGATCACACTCCTCAGCCTCCCTGGGAAGGTCTATGCCAAGGTACTGGAGTGGAGAGTCCGGCCGTTGGTCAAACCTTGGATTCAGGAGGAGCAATGTGGTTTTCGTCCTGACCGTGGCACATCGGACCAGCTCTTTACCCTCTCGAGAATTCTTGAGGGTTTGTGGGAGTTTGCCCAAACAGTTTACATATGTTTTGTGAACTTGGAGAAGGCATTTGACCGCGTCCCTTGTGGTTTTTTGTGGGGGGTGCTTCGGGAGTATGGGGTATCGGGCTTGTTGTTACGAGCTATTCGGTCTCTGTATGACCGTTGTGAGAGTTTGGTTCGTATTGCCAACACTCGGTCAGACTCATTCCCAGTGAGAGTTGGACTCCGCCAGGGCTGCCCTTTGTCAATGATCCTGTTCATAATTTTTATGGACAGCATTTCTAGGCGCAGCCAGGGAATGGAGGGTGTCATGCTTGGTGACCACAGGATCTCATCTCTGTTGTTTGCAGATGATGTTGTCCTGTTGGCTTCATCCAGCAATGACCTACAGCTCTTGCTGGGACGGTTTGCCGTTGAGTGTGAAGCGGCTGGGATGAGAATCAGCACCTCCAAGTCCGAGTCCATGGTCCTCAGCCGGAAGAAGGTGGATTGTCCTCTCCGGGTTGGGGACAGGCTCCTGCTCCAAGTGGAGGAGTTTAAGTATCGTGGGGTCTTGTTCACGAGTGGGGGGAAAATGGAGTGAGAGATTGTCAGACGGATTGGAGCAGCATCTGCAGTGATGCGGACGTTGTACCAGTCTGTTGTGGTGAAGAGGGAGCTTAGTTCTAAGGCAAAGCTGTCGATTTACCAGTCAATCTACGTTCCTACTCTCACCTATGGTCACGAGCTTTGGGTAATGACCGAAAGAACAAGATCGCGGATACGAGCGGCTGAAATGAGCTTTCTCCATAGGATTGCTGGACTCACCCTCAGAGATAGGGTGAGGACCTCAGTCATCCGGGAGAGGCTCAGAGTAGAACCGCTGCTCCTCCACATTGAAAGGAGTCAGTTGAGGTGGTATGGACATCTGATTAGGATGCCTCCTGGACGCCTCCCACTTGAGGTGTTTCAGGCACGTCCCACTGGGAGGAGACCCCGGGGCAGACCCAGGACTCAGTGGAGAGACTATGTCTCCCAGCTGGTCTGGGAACGCCTTGGTATCCTCTCTGAAGAGCTGGAGCAGGTGGCTGGGGAGAGGGAAGTCTGGGCTTCTCTGCTTGAACTGTTGCCTCCGCAACCTGGACCTCCGGAAAAGTGGTAGAAGATGGATGGATGGATGGATGGATGGATAGAAACTTGGAATATATCATTTATATATATGTTAAATAATTTGGGGCCCAATACTGACCCCTGGGGGACCCCTCAGGCAATTCCCATACACCCAGACAGATATTCTCCCATCTTCACAAACTGTTGTCTCTCAGATAAATAACTTGTAACCCAATTCAGAGCCATTCCCCTAATACCATACATTTGCAGTTTATCAAGAAGTATTGAATGATTTATTGTATCTAATGCTTTTCTAAAATCTTTAAATACACCAATTGCATATTTTCCTTGATCTAATGCATTTATTATTTAAGATAAGATAAGATAAGATAAGCCTTTATTAGTCCCACAACGGGGAAATTCCAGGATTGCAACAGCACAGGGATAGCAACACTCAGAGCAACAATCAGAAGGCAAGAAAAAAAAAAACAAGCAAGCAAGAGCAGCTAGTATACATATGTACATATTACTATAAAATATATATATACACACACACACACAGACACACAGTGCAGAGCATTGTAGCTGGATGGAATAAATATATGAATATATGAACACACAGTGCAGAGCATTGTAGCTAGATGGAATAAATATGTAAATATATAAACACCCACAGTACGGAGCATTGCAGCTAGGTGGAATAAATATGCAAGTATATAAACACACACAGTGCGGAGCAATGTAGCTAGATGGAATAATATGTAGATATATAAAAACACAGTGCGGAGCATTGTAGCTAGATGGAATAAATATATAGATATATAAATATAAACACACCCAGTGCTGAGCATTGTAGCTAGATGGAATAAATATGTAAATATATAAACACACACAGTGCAGAGCATTGTTGCTAGGTGGGATGAAACAGCATAACCGTCTATTTAGTTATCCTACATGGTATGATTATGTGCCCATACATATTCTCACCCTCCATAGCGACCGGTATGTTCCTAGTTGTATGCCGGAACATTATGCCGTATTTCCTCTGTTGCTTCCATTATTGCCAACAACATGGTACTCTTTGCTCTAAATCCATACTGATTCTGGTTAAGCACATCATGTTTATTAAAAAAAAAAGTTTTCTAATCTGTTGTTGAAGAGTTTTTCCAGAATCTTTGAAAATTGTGGGAAGAGCCATACTGGTCTGTAGTTTGTATCATGGTGTTTATTTCCTGCTTGAATAATGGTATTACTTTTGCTCTTTTCATTTTCCGTGGGAATGAGCCAGTTTGAAATGATAAATTACAAATATATGTAAATGGTTTTAATAAGCCATCAACAGTTCTTTTTACTAGTGCCATATCAATACCATCACAATCAGTAGATGATTTATTTTTACTCTTTTCAACAACAGATTTTACCTCTAGTTCATCCACCGCTGAGAGAAAGATTGACCGAGGGTTATTTCCAATCAATGTCTCACTCACAGTGTCTTTTCCTTGGTTTGTAATTTTTGCTGTCAACTCTGGTCCAACATTTACAAAAAAAATATTCATTTCATTTACTACCATGTTCTTATCATAATTATCACCACAATTACCAGTAAAATACTCTGGATATATCATTTTCTTAGTTCCATTTTTCCTTAATTTATTTACTATATCCCAGACTCCTTTTATATTATTTTTATTTTCATTTAACATTTTCCTATAGTATAATTATTTTGTAGCTTGTATTATTTCAGTTAATTTATTTTCATATGATTTATATCTTTTTTTCAGATTCTTTGGTTCTTAATTTAATTAATTTTTTATAAAGATAATTTTTCTTTTTACAAGCATTTTGTAGCCCCCTGGCAAACCACGGGCAATTTTTGTATTTATGTTTTTTTTATTAATTTCATTAATTGGACAGTTTTTATCATATAATGATTTAAATATATCAATATATTTATCATATGCCAAGTCCACTTCTTTCTCTCTAAAGACAACATCCCAATTCTGTAACATTAAGTCATCTTTTAAAGCATTGATTCTATCTTCTGTTCGTATTCTTTTATAAATAATCTTTTTACATGGTTTATTATTATTATTACTCTCATTAACCACAGAATTAACATCTAAAAAACCAAATACAGGCAGGTGGTCACTAATGTCATTTATTAGTATACCACTCACCATATTATATTCAATAACATTGGTAAAAATGTTGTCTAACAAGGTAGCACAGTGTGTTGTTATTCTCGCAGGTTTTGTAATCTTTGGAAATAAGGTTAAACTATACATTGTATCTAACAAATCTTCAGCTGGTTTATGTTGTTTTGTTTTCACTAAATCTATATTGAAGTAACCACAAATAAAGATATCTTTCTGTCTTATTTTTCTATACATCTTTTCCATACTATTTCTGGTCTGTGTGTCATATAAAGCGATGTTTAAGATGCTACTTGGTTCTTCCTGGATATCCAGTTCCTCCTAGTTGATAGATAGATAGACAGAAAGACAGACAGACAGACAGACAGACAGACAGACAGACAGACAGACGGACAGACAGACAGACAGAGAGACAGACAGACAGACAGACTTTATTGATCCCAAACTGGGAAATGAAAGTATAACAGCAACATGACAGTAGACAACCAAACAACAGAAACACACACATGACAGACAAAGGGAATATCCATAGAAAGTAAAACTAACATGACTATAAAACCTATATACATCACAGTTGAATATATGATGACCCGTTTAAACACATGAATCATCCCGTTGCACAATGAAAGACTATCAGGAGCAGAGTGAAAATGTGAGGTACCAGTTAGTCTGTAAGGTGCAGTATGGCAGCATTATTATGACCAGAATATGACATCATAGTGAGTTATTGTACAGTGAAACTGGATGTGGCAGGAAAGATTTCCTGTACCTGGCTGTTTGACAACGAAGCTGTAGCAGTCTACTGGAGAAAGTGCTCCGCTGTCTGTCCAGTGTGTGGTGGAGGGGGTGATCAGGATTGCCCATAATGGATCGCAGTTTATTTAGTGTTCTCCTCTCCACCACTGTCTCAAAGGTCTCCGGTCTGAGACCAATTACAGAGCCAGCCCTCTTGACAATCTTGTCAAGTCAGTTGGTGTCTCTGGCCCTGATACTGCTACCCCAACAGACAGCAGCAAAGAAGGTAGCGCTGGTGACAACGGTCTGGTAGAAAAGCTCCAGCCTCCTGCTGCACACGTTGAAGGATCTCTGCTTCCTCAGGAAGTAGAGTCTTCTCATCCCCTTCTTGTGCGCAGCATCGGTGTTGGATCTCCAGTCCAACCCGCTGCTGATCCTGACACCCAGATATTTGTAGTCCTCAACCACTCCCACATCCTCCCCCCTAATCTGCAGTGGCTGAGAAGGAGCCTTCCTCTTCCTGAAGTCAATCACCATCTCTCTGGTCTTGCTGACATTCAACTTCAGGTGATTCTGCTCCGTCCACTCCACAAATCTGTCTACCAGTGTCCTGTACTCCCCCTCCTCTCCTCCTCTTATACACCCCACAACAGCTGAGTCGTCAGTCGTCTGGTCACTGCTCCGCTCTGACGGAAAAACAGTCGGTTAACAGTCCAAATTCAAAAGAAGCCTGATGAAGTGAGCACATCCAGAACATTCTGTGGCTCATTATAGCCACAGTAATTACACACAATATCTGCGGTGGTCACACGCGCCGTTTTCTCCCACTTCTCCTTTTCTCTGAGCAATGATGGAATGAAAAGTTTCTTTTTCTGAACTTTTATTCGCTCCAAGTCCATCACAATCTGCTCTTGTCTGGCACGATTTCATAGACAAAAATACATGACAAACACAAATCTACACATGGTCTCAAACCCGTTTTGGTAACGGAACAACGCATTTCACCAACACAAGAAAAAAGTGACTTCCACTGGTCGGTAACAGACGTCGGTAACGGCGTCGATGTGATGCGGGAGCATAAAAGCAGGTGAACTATGAAAACTGCAGCACTGTTACTGGACAACAAAGCGTCCCCTGGCTGTGTTGGAGCAGCTGATCATAGCTGAAGATCCTGTGCTGGCTGGAGACCGCAGACCTGTGTGATCATGGAGGAAAACTGCAGCACAGCACCACATTTTGGTGTGAACACAGCAGTGAGGAAGGATTTGGAGTGTGTTCCTCCTCATGCAGGACAGAGTGTGCGTGTTATTTTCTCACCCATCAGCAGGATCACAAACTTCACCAGAATCTTCATTTTTCTTCTGAAAACAGCAGCCAGTTTCCTTCCATCTGCTTCTGACAACTTGACCTTCAGAATCAGACACTGCAAATCCTTCTAGTTCCACCCTCACTGTTATGTCCATAATCTGTAATCCAGTAACTAGGTCGGAGGTGCAATATAACTCAGCTTTATTGTATGACTCACAGACACTAGGCGCTCCCATACAGGCAGAGGCAAAGGTCAAAAGAAACCGTTGTGGAGAAAGAAGGCAGGCGAGGCAACGAGCTGAATGACACAGACTTTATTCCTTCTCCAACAAATTGCACAGCAAAAGAGAATCCCGGGTCTCTGAGCATTCCTCTTTTAGATCTTTAATACCGTGCATTGAGACCCGGGACTTCCTGTCATCATACATTATGCTTACAGCAAAGCCTGTGTGGCACATTAACATGACATAATGCAGGCGCCGCTATCACACCCTTCTTCTCCCAGCGGCTCCTGCATTTATTCCTCTCCCCGGGGGGCGCATAGTCCTTACTGTCCCGTCTGAACCCCCCGGTAACACCTCCTCTTTTGGTCCCTTGTTTCCTGGGTGGAGGGGTCCAACACCAAACCCCCAAACCGTGCCTCATTGGTCTTTTATACCCAGGGTGGCGGTGGAACCAGAAAGGTGGAGCCACCACCCTCAAAACACATGCACACTAATTCAGCCCTCCCAAAATTTAATACCCAAGTCACGCTCTAATGACAACAAATAAAATCGGCCTTTCCATGCACACGAACAACTGAAACTAGAGGGGGACAGGTGAACTGCCGTCCCACCTCCACATGGCCAGACGGATTATTCTGCCGTCTGTGATAATAAAAGTCCATGAAATAAAATTTGCCCTGTTCCTATTATAATACACAATAATCCTGTGAACTTATAAACATAATAAGAAAAAAGAACAATTCAGTGCAATTAACATACACACCCAGTCAGCATTGGCCTTCATCCACCACCATGACATTCCCAATAATACCACCCAACCCGGGCAAACCCCACAGTAACACCCCCCCAAACATGGTGACACACATTACATGGGTATTTTTTTTCATGGACACCTGCTACAGCAGTCCATCATGAGTTTATTTCTCTTATCTTATCATGTTTAATGTTGCAGCATTGTACCGAGACAAATTCCTAGTTTGTGTACTACATGAACAATGGCAATAAACCTGATTCTGATTCTGATTCTGATTCTGATTCTGAAACATGTCAAATACGTAGCCCAGGCAGTTCACATTTAACCCAATCCATCGCCCCTTGCTACCATACAGTCTTGATGGAGAAGCCACCCCCGGGGGACTCGTCTGGCAAGTCCCACCCAGAGCTCCTTCATCTCTTTGTCCCTGGAGATGAGCCACGTCGGGGGCCTGACACCTCCTTCTCCGCGATAACGCACCACAGTTCATTGGGGTGTCTCCATGAGTCATCTGACAGCCGAAGGTATCCGTCCTCCCAAACAGCCACCACCTTCAGCCGCCCCTGGTCCTCACGTCGTTTCCTTTTTCCGTGGACACCTCTCAGTCGTGCTTCCTCTCTGGGTCGAACCATGTCATCGAGTCTTGAAGGAACTCGCCTTTACTTCCAATGTCCATGATGTCTCCATCAGGGCTCCTCACCGGGCAGCGCCACACCGGCAACCATCTGTGAAGCCCATCTCGGCCTGCATTGTTCCTGTGTGGCACGTCTGTTTTCCGTGCCAGCCAGTCCTGCCCCGCTCTCTTTCATTTTAAATGCTGGTGTAGCCATTGCAGCCCCGTGTTTCTCGGTTTCTCCAGGTCGAACCCCGGAAGCAGAGGGGGTCGTCTTCACAGCCTCACCCGCCATTACGGGCGTTCCACCATGCTGCCCAGTTCCCTCACCTAGGGTAACGTGGGCCCTGGCACTGGAACCCTGCCCTGATGGACCTGAGTGGAAATTGTCCTGTCCATCTCCCAGAATAGTAGGCCATGTATTGTCCCAAACCGCATCGTCAACCAGTCACGGAACCAGCAGGTCCCACAAACCACAACCCGACCATTCCTCTCTGCAGCTGCTGGTGATTGAGAAGCCCAGTCCATAAAACAGATTGCATCACATTCGACCCACTCTCTGTCACCACTAGCTGTATGTTGGACACCACCACTGACTTGTACCTCGCCGTCAGCTCCAGCGAACCCATGATGGACAGCCTATTACCGCCATATCCACAAAATGGCATCAACAGACCCCTCACACAATGGTAGGGAAAATAACTCTTCACTGTAGACCAGTTCAACACGGCCCTCACTGTGCCCGTGTCCACCAACAACGGCAGGTCCTCACCGTGCAACGTAATTGTTAGATATGTACAGCCTTCTGTGCTTGGTGATATGGTGTGAATAATCGTAGGAGTCTTGGCGGGGGAATCCACTTCACATCATCGCTCCCCTTACTCAAACGTTTTACAGACCCTGGTGAAATGATTTAGGAGTCCACACTTGCCACAGCGTTTACCTTTTGAGGACACTCTCTCGTGTTGTACCGGTGCTTGGTAGACCCGCAGCCAAAAACACTTTGGCGACAACGGGGAGGACCTAATTTTTATAGTGGTAGCATATTTTTCTTTGTCTTCCATACTATCATCGCTATCCGGGTCTACAACCTGCGCCGCTGATTGAGAGTCGGGTTGCCCCAACGCTGTTCTCTCACCGAGGTCCCGTGACAGTTTATCCGCTGCTTCGAACTGCTGGCCTATCTCCACCGCTTTGGCCAACGTCAGCTCACCGGAATGATTAAAGAGTCTTGACTGTGCAGCTGCGCACAGCTTGTGCACCCCCAACTGATCCTGGACCATTTCTTCCTCTAAGGTCCCAAACTGGCAACCCCCAGCCAGTCGGCGCAGGTCAGCAACAAATCACTGCACCGACTCTCCAGCCCGCTGTCGGTGCTGTCGGAATAGGATCCTCCGAACTATGACGTTTTCTGGGGCACGAAAGTAGTGCGCCATTAGCCCAACCAAGTCCTCAGAACTGCCACTCAATCCCAGTGTGCTAAAAATGCGCTGTCCCTCCATGTCAAGATTATGGACCACTATTGCTCACGCACGCAGCTTCTCCAACTCACTGAGGTTCAATGCCACCAGATAATTCTTGAATGCAGCAAACCACCTCTCCCACGGCACCGACAGCTCACCAGGAAGCTCCAGAAATGGCCGAATTCCTGAAATTCCTTTATCCATACTTTTATCCTCGTCACCAAATGTTACAGTATGTCCATAATCTGTAATTCAATAACGAGACCGGAGGTGCAATAGAACTCAACTTTATTGTGTGGCTCACAGACACAAGGTGCTTCCGTACAGGCAGAGGCGAAGGTCAAAAGAAACCGTGCCTCTTCCACATCGGCCTTTTATACCCAGGGTGGTGGTGGAACCGGAAAGGTGGAGCCACAACCCTCATCACACAATTACACATCATATTTATATATGACAGCCCAGTCAGCAGTCCTGATGCTGTCAGGAAGATCAGGGCCTGAGGCTTCAGCAGGGGTTTGGTCTCGGACTTGTGGTGCAGGTGTGGACATGTCCACCAGAGGCGCTTTTCCACTTGGCCCAGTTTGGCCTCGTTTAGCCTTGTTTCGCACGGTTCGACCCCATTTGTCCGCTTTTCCATTCGGCACCCAATGGCCTAACAGTTCTGTTATTTTGGAACTGTTCCACTTTTATCGGCACCAATCGAGAGTAGGTCCGAAGGGTACCAGCACGGTTTCGTCACGCCACTGCTGGCCATTCGTTGGTCTGGGCATAGCGTCATAAGAGTGGGCGTTACGCTGACTTTCGAGAATCGCTTGCTGGCTGCCATTTGCAATTTTTTGTCAGTGAGCCCGCGAACAAGTGATATTATAAACAACAACGATAGAATGGCTTAACAGAAATCAGCAGAAATCAACACAGCGGTCCAGCAGAGTTTCCTGTGTGTTTCGGCTGATGAGAGAATGCAGAGGGAAGCAGACTGAGCTTGCAGTGGGGAGCACAAACAGACGCACTAGAAAATCGACGGAGACGCACCAGGAGTTAGACCCAGCCACCTGAATTGAATTGAATGTACAGCCGCGACAGCACCCAACTTCAGCAGTTGAAGGCGTGATATTGTGATATACAGGACGGTGAGTGATGTGATATTCATGCTTTATTTTTTCCAACAGTGGAAAGTTCACTTAGGACAGACGAAAACTTAATCATGTTTAAACGATGTCCTAGCTCAATGCTATGTCTGTCCTTGTATGTAACTTTTTTGAGTTGACAATATCTGATGAAATAAGCTAGTTGTAATCCTGGTTAAAAAGTTTCTTTTTTTGTTGTTGTTTTTTTTACATGTTGCACTTTCGTGCTGTGCATGTACTTAATTTGTGTGTATTTCATTGTAGAGTTCAAACAGGATCTGCTCGGAATGGCGACGTTTTGACACCAATGTATTGTGACAGGTAAACAACACATCATATTTATAGTCAAATCTTTTGCTTTTTAAAGCGAGGTAGTCGGATACGCAAAAGCTGATGGTGTATAGAACACGTATATTAGGATTTGTATGTGAAATGTCGGCATCGAAACTGCTCCCGTTTAGCTGTAATTAATATTCAAAAATGATATTTTCGGGAGGAAAGAATTCAAGCGTCCCTGCATTTGTTTACTTCTCGGGGCCGCCGCCGGATAGATAGATAGATTAGTTTATTTGACAGGGACAGTGCAATAAACATAGACAATTAAACAATGACAATCAATCTGATGTGTTGCACATGGAGTGTATAGCTATTAGCTAATTTGCAACTCTTGTCCCTGGATGGGCTTTAGAAAAGAGAATCAAGTAAAGAAAAGAAAAGAAATAAAGAAAATATACAATAACCACATACATCAATGCAAAAAGATTATAAATATACAAATATATACAAATATATACAAATATACAATTATAAATATTATAAAAACTATAAATACACAATTATAAGTATTATAAATATTATAAATATTATAAATACACAAATATAACAACCTGACTCACATTTGCCTATTTCAGGCCTCTCTCCCTTCGTCACTCACTATAAACAAACACATTCATTCCTTCCTTTCATTCACTCTCACCTTGTAGACAATCAATTCATACATGAGTACATTCTCGTTTATTTTTCAGCCAGTTTTTAACCTTTTTAGTGAATGTTTTAAAGTCCGTTATGTAGAAGATGTCTTATGAACGAGACTGAGTTTATTTCTCAGGAAGCTTTATTGGAAGTCACATCTTCTATCATCAAAGTTCTCAGCATAACAAGAGAGAGAAACACAACTTTCCTCACAGCTTTTATAACCCCCAGAGATACTCAACCCCCACATAGCGTATCTCACACCTTTACCCCCACAGAAGCTCAGTAAACATATGCACCCATAGTCACACATAGCCCTCGAGACTTGTTGGCGTCTCTGCTCTCTTCTCCACCTCGGGGCTCCTGCCGGGACATTGTCTTTGACCTCCGTCTTCCCCCAGCACCCACCTCCTAGCCAAGGTCCCTGCTGGGGCATTGTTCATTTGGACGTTTGACCTGTAGGCTCTGCACCGTCGAGCTACTGTATGCCTGTGGGGGAGAATGCGTACCATACAGCATGCTACATATGTGCTTTAAATATGCACCATATACCCCCCCCCAAACGTTCAAATAAGGACAAGGTACACTTCAAATGCATAGAACTATGACACTCTACACAGAACAAGAGAAAAAAAAACTTGGCACAACAGATTACATTTCCCACTGCTTGGGCTTCAACTCTCTGCCATATCTGCTGTGAGCCGGTCTCGCTCTGCTTGTGGTTGTCTGCTGCATCTGTGAAGTAGAATCATTAACACATCATCGTGAAAGCTTAGCAGAGCGTCTCCCGGGTGGCCTGCCGCGGCGGGGGGCACTGGCCAACTGGACTGGGTCGTCAGCTAACACAAAAGCGGGTTTGAGCCTGTTAATGCAGACTAAATCTGTCCTGTCTCCCAAATCAAGCAAAAAGTGCTTTTCCCCGGTTTCTAACACTCTGAATGGTCCATCGTAAGGTGGTCTTAAACCTGGCCTCTGTGCGTCGTGTCTAACAAAGACAAATTCTGCATTCTTTAAGGCTTTGGGCACAAAAACACGTGGAAAACTGTGATGAACGGGACCGGGGAGGGTGTGTGACCCCACGTCGCTCTGCAGCCGCTGAGCAGGGAGGCGCTCCGGAGCAGGATTCTCAGGGAGGAAATCTCCCGGTAACCGGAGGGTTTGGGCGAAGACGAGTTCTGCCGGAGAGGCATGCAAGTCTTCTTTAGGAGCTGAACGCAACCCTAATAAAACCCATGGAAGTTTATCAACCCAATTTGTGTCCATGAGAGCCGCTCTGAGGGCTGCTTTCAATGACCGGTGGAAGCGCTCGCACAAACCGTTGGCCTGGGGGTTATACGCGGTCGTGCGATGAATTTTCACCCCCAGGCTGAGTGCCATGGACGACCAGAGCTCGGAAACCAATTGTGGTCCTCTGTCGGACGTTAAGTCTGACGGGATACCAAAACGCGTGACACAAGCTGTTAAAAAGGCACGTGCAACATCTGCCGTTGTGGTTGCCGCCAGAGGAACCGCCTCTGGCCAGCGCGTAGTGCGGTCTACCATGGTTAGAAGGTGTGTGAAACCCTGGGACAGCGGAAGCGGTCCTACTAAGTCAACATGCACATGATCAAGGCGTTTGGCTGGGATGTGAAAAGGTTCTAGAGGGGCTTGTGTGTGTTTGTATATCTTTGCCCTTTGACACGCAGTGCAAGCTGCAGCCCACTCTTTGACTTGTTTACGCAGCCCCGGCCAAACAAACTTCTCCCCTACCATTTTGATAGACGCGCGGATGCCCGGGTGTGCCAGTGAGTGTATTAAGTCAAAAACACGGCGACGCCACGCAGCCGGGACCACGGGACGGGGACGCCCCGTGGAGATATCGCAGATTAGGGAGGGCATGCCTCTTTGAAGCACCCTGTGCTCCAGCCTTAGCCCTGTTGGCCCGGACTGGAGCGCGCGCACGTCCGCGTTGCCAACCTGTTCAGCGGCCATGGCTGCATAATCTAACCCGACACAGACCGGAGCTGTGAGCGCTCCCGTGCCGCCAGCCTGACCTAGGTCTGCCGTAGCCGAATCTGCCCCCTGGGGGCCTGTCGCTGCAACCGCGCGCGAGAGGCAATCTGCCACTACATTGTGTTTACCCGCCACGTGTTGAATGTCCGTGGTAAACTCCGAAATTGCAGCCAGCTGCTTCTGTTGTCGGCCCGACCAGGGCTCTGAAACCTTGGCCATTGCAAAAGTTAAAGGTTTATGATCCACGAATGCGGTAAAACGGCGTCCTTCCAACCAGAACTGGAAGTGGCGGATGGCCAAATGTAGGGCCAAAAGCTCCCTGTCAAACGCGCTGTATTTACGTTCGCTATCGCGCAATGTTTTGCTGAAAAATGCGAGTGGTTGCCAGCATCCTGCAACCAGTTGCTCGACCACCGCTCCCACTGCCACATCGGAGGTGTCTGTGGTTAGCGCCATGCGAGCTGCCGGCACCGGGTGTGCCAATAACGCAGCGTTGGCGAGGGCTGATTTGACCTGTGAAAAAGCGCGCTCCCGATCCTGGGACCACTCGACCTTGGCTGTAGGTTTTTGCTTCTTTAATGCCGCGTACAATGGGTGCATAAGCCGTGCCGCGTTTGGGAGGAAACGGTTATAAAAATTGACCATCCCCAAAAATTCTTGCAGCGCCTTAACCGTCTGCGGTTGGGGGAAATCCGTTATCGCGCGCACTTTATCCGGCAGCGGGACCGCGCCTTCTGGCGACACGCGGTGTCCCAAAAAATCAATTTTCGTTACCCCGAATTGGCACTTCGCTGGGTTAATGATCAGCCCGTGTTCTGTGAGCCTCTGAAAAACGGCTGTGAGGTGGCGTTCGTGTTCGGCTTCGGACGCGCTGGCTACCAAAATATCGTCCAAATAAGCGAACACGAAAGGGAGGTCGCGCAGCACTGCATCCATCATGCGTTGGAACGTCTGCGCGGCGCCCTTGAGGCCGAAAGGCATGCGCAAAAACTCGAAAAGCCCGAAAGGGGTTATAACTGCCGTTTTGGGTATGTCCTGCGCGCGGACTGGAACTTGGTGATAACCACGCACCAAGTCTATTTTGGAAAAGATGCGCGCCCCCGCTAAATGCGCCGAAAAATCTTGGATGTGCGGAATCGGATAGCGGTCGTGGGCTGAAGCATTATTTAATCTGCGGAAATCACCGCACGGGCGCCACGAGCCGTCAGCTTTGGGTACCATGTGCAGGGGTGACGACCAGGCGCTGTTGGAACGCCGGACTATGCCCAGCTTTTCCAAGTTGGCGAATTCCTCGCGCGATGGCCAGTTTAGCTGGGTCCAACCGCCGAGCTTTTGCGAACACAGGGGGGCCAGAAGTGCTTATGAAATGCTCTACCCCGTGTTTGGCAACTGACGCTGAAAATGTAGGGACCGTGAGTGCTGGAAACTGGTTGAGTAATGCATGGAACTTACCACCCGCAGCTGTGACATTGGAATGCGCCGAAGGCAGGGCCACCCGAGCTGTGCAGGAGATAGAATAGAAAGACAGTGCATTTACAATACGTCTATTAGCAAGATCAACTAACAAACTTTTTGAGCACAAAAAGTCAGCACCTAGCATGTTGTTGCTAACTGCAGCAACAATGAAGGTCCACTCGAAGTTGCACCTGTGGAGGGACAGGCGGAGTGTCTTCTCCCCATAGGTTTTGACCGTGGAGCCGTTTGCCGCTAACACCAGGGGGCCGTTGGCCGGCCCCAGTGTGTCCGCGTAGGTAGGCTTGACGAAACTCAGCTGGGAGCCCGTGTCCACCAGGAATTCTTTCCCAGAATTTGCGTCCGTCACGAAAAGCAGCTTGTTCTTCGTGCCGAGAGTCGCAGCTGATACCGGCTCCCGGTCCTGGCGTTTCCCTGGCGCTGGTACTGGCACGGCGGGACACATCTGCGGGCTTTCTCGGCGAAACGTCGATGGTAGAAGCAGATGGCGTTGTCAGCTCTACTTCTCCTGGTCTCCGCCGCCGCTGCCGTCAGCGGGTCCAGTGCCGCAGCCTCTGGTCTCCCTCCTTCTCGTGAAGGGGCGGTCATCTCTGCCGCTGCCGTTGTGGCTGTGCGCCGTCTATGGGAGTCGACGAGCCGTTGCGCCACCTGTCCCAGCTCGTAGTAGTCACGGTTGGCGAGCGGCTGCGAGCTGGTCAGGGTAACTCTCACTGCCGGCGGGAGCGTCCTGAGGAAGAGGTGGGCGAAAATAAAACCGTCGTCATCCTCGCCTCTCAGGCTCATCATCTGTGCCATCAGACCCGCTGGCCTGTCTGCTTCTCCCTCTGTCAGCGCCAGGAGCTTCTCTACACGCTCTTCCTGCGAGGGAGTGAAAGCTCGGATTAGGGCAGCTTTCAGTGTGCCGTACTTGTTGTCTTGGGGTGGGTGGTTGGTCAGACTCTCCACCCGTTGCACTGTGAGGCTGTCCAGCTTCGCGACGACATGGTGGAAGCTCGTTGCATCTGCCGAGATACCCCAAAGGTGGAATTGCGCCTCCACAGTGGTAAACCAGGAGCGCGGGTTATGTTGCCAGAAGTCGGGCAGCTGTAGCATGGTAGCTGCGTTAACCCGGTTGGCTCCTGCGGAGTCCGGTGCGGAAAGGTTGTCGTCACTGGACATAGTAGTCGTAGGTCACCAGTGTAGAAGATGTCTTATGAACGAGACTGAGTTTATTTCTCAGGAAGCTTTATTGGAAGTCACATCTTCTATCATCAAAGTTCTCAGCATAACAAGAGAGAGAAACACAACTTTCCTCACAGCTTTTATAATCCCCAGAGATACTCAACCCCCACATAGCGTATCTCACACCTTTACCCCCACAGAAGCTCAGTAAACATATGCACCCATAGTCACACATAGCCCTCGAGACTTGCTGGCGTCTCTGCTCTCTTCTCCACCTCGGGGCTCCTGCCAGGACATTGTCTCTGACCTCCGTCTTCCCCCAGCACCCACCTCCTAGCCGAGGTCCCTGCTGGGGCATTGTTCATTTGGACGTTTGACCTGTAGGCTCTGCACCGTCGAGCTACTGTATGCCTGTGGGGGAGAATGCGTACCATACAGCATGCTACATATGTGCTTTAAATATGCACCATAGTTATTATTTTAATTTCATTTGGCATTGTGTTCCAGATGTGACTGCCCTTTATAGAGAATGCTGTTTGTCCAAATGTGGTTCTGCGGTGGAATATTTTACAGTTATTGTTAACAGAACTCCTGGTGGCTCTGCTGCTGTCCTGTCTTTGGATGAAACCAGCAAGTGGCTCGGGTGCTGATTTATGGAGACATTTGAACGTTAATTTCAGAAAACAGAGGTCAATGAAACTCTCAAAACTCAATAGGTTGTATTTTTTTTTAAAACATTACAGTGATGCCACCTAAAGGGCTTTTTGTCCAAGATTTTTAGGGTTTGATTATATAATGAACCTATATGTCTTATTGTGGAAGGGGCTGCTTGAGCCCAGACTGTCAAACAGTATGATATATGAGAAGAAAACATAGAATGCATATACAGTACAGCTGCTTCGTAAGGTATGTAATATCTAATTAATTTAAAGCAGTTCAGATTTTTTTTTACTGTTTTTGAAATTTTCTTTATATGAAGATTAAATTTGAGTTGAGGATCTAGTACAATGCCAAGGTATTTGAATTCTGTAGCTAAACTGATGTCATGATCATGTATATTAACTTTGAAACGTTGCAGGTTACATTTTTTGATTGAAAAGCACATTGAGACTGTTTTCTGAAGGTTTAGCAATAGATTGTTCTGGAGGAGCCACTCTTGGACATCAACCATACTTGTAGACAGTACATCTGCAGCCTGTGCTGGAGTCTTGGCAGCTGTGTAAATAACTGCATCATCTGCATAAAGTTGGCATGTTGCAGCTGAGCAGTGTAACGGCAGGTCATTAATAAAAATGCTGAAAAGTAATGGACCAAGAATGGACCCTTGTGGGATACCCATGTGGTTGTTTAAGAATGAGGATTTACCCTGGTGAACTTTTACGCACTGTTCTCTATTCTGGAGATAAGATGCAAACCATTCTAATGTATCTGGGGAGAAGTTAAAAGTTACCATTTTGGATAAAAGCAAACTGTGGTTTACAGTATCGAAAGCCTTTTTGAGATCTAGAAAAACAGCTCCTACCACATTACCCCTGTCCAAGGACTGTTTGACGTTTTCTATAAGGCAACAATTTGCTGTTTCTGTTGAGTATCCTGGTCTAAAACCAAATTGATGTGGATGAAGGAGTTGATTGTCTTGTAAGTAGTCTAGAGAGCGAGGAGAGCGAGCTGTGTGCAAAATGCGATCGTGTTGTTAATACAGCACATTTTTTTGTGGAAATGTTAAAATTATTAGCTGTGAAATGTGTTATAAAACGATTAGACAACGATACTATGGCTCTTCCTGCTGTTCCCGTTTCACTGTTTTTTTCCGGATGTAAAATACGGGTTCCCTACGGCCCATCGGTGCACGAAGCATCCTGGCCGATGTAAACAGCCATGGACAAAAAAACGTACATTTGCTCTTAGAACAGGTCATTCACACTCGCAGACAATCGCACTATATGTGTCTATAGGATTTTCTTTCCATGCACGCAAAAAAAAGCATTTTTTTCCCGGATCCGACTACCTCGCTTTAAGTTCAAGTTTAGGTAAAGTTCAAATTTAAAGTAGCACAATTTCCACTTAATTTGAAAGGGACTGAATTGAGATTTATTTGTGTGAATATTAATTACAGAGTAATTGAAAATGAATGGCACATCCAATAATAGCCACCATAAAATAAACCGCTTGTTCATTTATTTTTATCAGATCATTTCTGTGATCCTTTATGAGTTCTAGTCATAATAGTGTATCTTGCACCTTGGGGAATGGGAGATGTTCAGTCACCATTAGAATTTAGTTTATATGTGTAGTCTATAGTATTTCATCTTTAAACTCATCCAGTAATAGAACACATTACAGATATCTGAGACCCATTGTAGTGCTTCCTTTTATATTTTAGCAATACAAGCACAAAACACCACCCACACTTGAAACCAGGGCGACACAGCGGTGGCTAAACTTTTATTGAGAACGTTATTTCACACCATCAAAACAACTCAGTATTTAAACTCAGTATAAATGGTGTAGAGATTGAAATGGTATCCAAAATTAAAATCCTTGGTGTAATAATTGATAATAAACTGTGTTGGAAGTCACATATTAATTATATTAAAGGTAAAATATGCAAATCAGTCACAATACTGCGCAAAGTGAAATATTTGCTCAATCAACCCACACTATAGACTTTGTATCATTCATTAATGCTCCCATACATGACATCCATCCATCCATCTTCTACCACTGTCCGGGTCGCAGAGGCAGCAGTTCAAACAGAGAAGCCCAGACTTCCCTCTCCTCAGCCACCTGCTCCAGATCTTCAGAGAGGATACCAAGGTGTTCCCAGACCAACTGGGAGACGTAGTCTCTCCAGTGAGTTCTGGGTCTGAGAACTACTACCAAGCAACACTGTGTTTCAGTGCAAGGAGTCAGACTGTGGAACGCTTTTGGACCTGAATTAAAATCATGTACAAAGCTTGGACAATTTAAACAAAAACTAAAGGAATAAATACTCCAAACACACACACATGGACAAAATTGTTGGTACCCCTCTGTTAATGAAAGAAAAACCCACAATGGTCACAGCACAGTGACTACTTGTCACCCTTTAAATAGGCCGATTGATTACAAGTTTGTAGACACCTGTGATGTTAATTAGAGGACAGATCTTGGTTGAACATGTCCCTATGATCATGTTCATGTCCCTATGGCCTATTTTCAGTCTTTTCTAGGGGTACCATCATTTTTGTCCAGGTCTGTTTCATGAGTTTGTTTTTTAAAACAATTCTCTCGAACCACAATTCAAAAGCATTGTCTTATTTTCATTGGTTAATTTTCATAGATTTTTTTTATTTATTACCACTTTTGTCAGATTCAAGTTATTTCTGTGATCATTGTGGGTTTTTCTTTCATTAACAGAGGGGTATCAACAATTTTGTCCACGGCTGTATATACAAAACGACATGTAAAATCACATAAGGATTGTCATATCCAATCTGTGTTGTGCTGTAGCTTATTTTTTGTCACGTTTTGTCTTGGCTTTGTTCTGATTTGTAATCACACTTATTTTATTTTTGAATTCTTAGATGGAACATGGGTGGGCAATATAAGCTGCGGCTTCAGCCATCACCCATTTCGGATAAGTTATGTTGAATTGTATAATCTGAGGAGTTCCTGTTTAATTTGACCTTATTGGATTTTTTCCCCCTTTGTTCTATTATAATGTTCCTTTCTTTTAATCTAATTATCCAAAATAAAGATTCATTCATTTCTCAAATATGTTTTAAACTTTCTTTAATTATCCACCACCCATTTCTGTCTTTCATCTAGGCAAGGGGAAAACGATCCACCCAAACTGGACCTTGCCTCACTATTTACAGAGATGCAGGCTGAAGATCTGCTGAACCAGGACCAGAACCAGGACCAGTACGAGGGGCCGACCAGTTGCTGCTCAGTGAGGCAGCGTGACTGGCGTGTTACCCATTCCAGTTTCTTTTTTTTTTTACAGTTTGAATTTTGCACATTCTAAATAATCTGTAATTTGCTGCTGATTGGAATAAACAATTTAGTGATTTATGTGTTTGCATCATGATTTTCTATTTTGTCTGTTCAGACACTGGTGGGAAAAGAGTCAACAGTACGAACCATTTATCAGTGACTTTGAAAATAATGGCTCATTTTTAAGAAAAGTAACCAAAACAATTATTTGCTGAAGACTGTAAAACAAAATAGAGACATCTGCAAAAGTACAAAGGTTTATTGTCAAAATTCCCAGGGCAATACTACATGAATACATGTATAGTTCACTGTTGATGCAGAGAATATACAGTATATTTATACAGTATCTACAGGTAGTCAGCAATACTCAATACCATATATTTCCAGTTAATCCACGTATTTCTCCATGTAACCTTGGGACTGCTTTATTTTAATTACTTCTAATCCTAGATCCATTTGTTTTGGCTTAAAATGCATCATAATTGCTAAATATATCTTATGCCTAACTCAGTACTGTTTACCTGTTGAAATATATATTTAATGGCTCATATGCTACTATATGGCACCTGATCCATGTTTTGTCACGACACCACTGGCTGGAGCAGGTAAATTCCATGACGTCTCAACAGTCTCTCCATGATTTTGACATAGATCAGATCAATTTATTTCACAGGAAGCTTAACATTTCTACAGACATTATAGCCACTTTGCGTTCGTGAACCTGGGGTCACATCACTGTGAGGAACATTAACGCCGACCGCTTGAAGTGATATTTTTGCCAGAAGAGAGCCATCTGAAACACACACACAGAATACAGATTTTAGGACCTAATATCGATAACTTCGATAACTATCGATAACTACTACCCAGTACCCAAACTCAGTGTAAATGGTGTAGAGATTGAAAGGGTATCCGAAACTAAATTCCTTGGAGTAATAATTGATAACAAACTGTGTTGGAAGCCACATATTAATTATATAAAAGGTAAAGTATCCAAATCAATTGCAATATTACACAGAGTGAAAAATTTGCTGAATCAACCCACACTATACACCTTGTATCATTCATTAATACTCCCATACATGACATATTGTAATGAAGTATGGGGAAATACATATAAAACAAACATATATCCACTCTTTATGCTTCAAAAGAGAGCTATTAGAATAATCAATAAAGCAGCTTACAGGGAACCAACAAACCCACTTTTTCTTAAACAAAAAACTCTCAAGTTGAAAGATCTGATTGACTTTAAAACCGCAATAATAATGTTCAAAGTGAAGAATCTATCACTGCCCGCAAATATCCAAAAGTTGTTCCAAACAAGGGAGAAACGATATCACTTCAGAGGAACATGTATATTTCAAAAGCCTACAGTGAGAACAACCACCAAGCAACACTGTGTTTCAGTGCAAGGAGTCAGATTATGGAACGATTTTGGACCTGAATTAAAATCATGTACAAAGCTTGGACAATTTAAACAAAAACTAAAGGAAGAAATACTCCAAACATATTTACAAGACGACATGTAAACTCACATAAGGATTGTCATTTCCAGCCTGTGTTGTGTTGTAGCTTAGTTTTTTTCTTTTTTCCTTTGTGACACTATGTCTTAGATTTGTTTTTGAATAGTAACCGCTTAACTTAGACTAGCTCAGTTTTTCTTTTTCTCTCAGTCACATTTTGTCTTAGCCTTGTTTTAAATTGTAATCGCTCTTGTCTTGTTTTCTCTTTTTTCTCCTTTGAATTCTTGGATGGAATATGGGTGGGCAATATAAGCTGCGGCTTCAGCCATCACCCATTTCGGATAACTCACGTGGAATTGTATAGTAGAAGGAGTCTTTGTCTAATTTGACCTTGTTGTTATATTATACAGTTTCTTTTAACCTGTTATGTACTAGCCGAAATAAAATAAATTCATTCATTCATTCATTCAAATTCATTCATTCAATTCATTCACTTGCTGACATTACAATGTTGTACGGTGGACTTAAAAGCAAAGTAGCATTAGCAATCATTAGCTTACCTTCATACATAATGTAATTCGCATCCTCATGGCTTCTAAATGCTCCAGTACCTTTCGAGAGTGTGTTGTATTGCGGGTTTGCCTTCTGTTCTCCGTTTTTGCCTTTATTCTGGCAAAAACAGCCAGAGAACGCAGACGCCTCGTATCCTGCCAACTTGTGTTTTGCGTAACGTTATGCTTGAATTACGCCAGTTACATTTGTTTTACGTAGCGGGAGGGAGAGGGTTACGCCACCTCCCTTTAAACTATTTCCCACCCACTTCAAATGACACCTAGTGCAGTAGAAAAACATGCGAGCCGAACTGTACCATGCGAAACGAGGCCAAACGAGGCCAAAGTGTTCCAAATGGAAAAACGCCTTCTAAGGTCCTCGTTGATGTGGATGCCCAGGTATTTAAAGCTGCTCACTCTCTCCACCTCAAGTTTCCACATGAACAGCAGCCGATGGGGTCTCCTCCTCCCTTTCAACATGTGCACTATCATCTCCTTTGTCCTGTGTGTGTTGATGGTGAGGTTATTGCCCTAACACCATGACACCAGGTTGGCCACCTCCCTCCTGTAGGATGCTTTGTCATCACCAGTGATGCGTCCAATCACTGCTGTGTCAGCCGCGAACTTTAGGATGATATTGTCCTTGTGGGAGGCAACACAGTCATGGGTGAAGAGGTTGTAGAGGATGGGGCTGAGAACACAACCCTGTTGGACACCTGTGTTCGTGATGATGCTGACTGAGGTCCTGTTACCCATCCTGACAGACTGGGGCCTGCCAGCTAGAAAGTCCAGTAGCCAGTCACAGAGGGTGGGGTGCAGGCCAAATGAAGACAGTTTATTGGTGAGTTTATGGGGGATGACTGTGTTGAAGGCTGAGTTGTAGTCGACAAAGAGCATCCCAGTGTAGGAGTCTTTATCTTCCAGGTGGGAGAGAGAATAATGGAGTGCTGCAGCATGACATCTGAGGTGGACCTGATGGGCCTGTAGGCATACTGCAGGAGGTCAAGGGTGCCTGGTTTGCTGAATGAGGGGCAGCACCACTTTCTCAAATCACTTCATGGTGATTGGAGTGAGTGCTACTGGACTGTAATCATTCAGACAGGTCGGCAGGCTCCTATTGGGGAGGGGGATGATGGTTGTTGTATTGAAGCAGGAGGGGACTACGTTCTGGTTGAGGGAGAAGTTGAAGATTGCTGTAAGAATGTCGGTCATCTTGGCAGTGCATGCTCTTAGGGCCCTCCCAGGTATGTTGTCCTGGGTCCTGTTGCCTTGCGGGGGTTGATATTCCTCAGTGCTTTGTTTACCTTGCCTGGTGAGAGACTCTTAGTCGGGGGGTGGGGGGGCGTGAGTGTGTGTCTCTTCTCTGTGCTGTTGCTGATGGTCTTGAAGATGCTGGAAAAGATGTTGAGATCATCCGGCAGGCTGTCTGTGGAGCTGGTGGTGCTGCTGTTGGTCCTCTTGTCATCTGTGATGTGTTGCAGGCCTTGCCACATGTGTCCCAGGTCAGGAGTGGAGTAGAGGCTTTCCAGCTTTTCTCTGTACTGCTACTTGGCTGTTGTAGCCTTTCTCAGTCCATACTTTACAGTGTTGTGTACTCGACCTCACAGCCTAATTTAAATGCATGAGAGCAAGCACGCAGCATCTGATGTACCTGACTGTTCTGGTTGGGGAACTTCCTGACCTTTATGGTGGGTAGGATGGTATCAACACACGTGACGATGTACCCACTCACGTATTCAGCATTATCCCATATGTTTACAGAACAGTCGTCCTGGGTGGCTGCAGCTTTAAACACATCCCAGTCTGTGCAGGCAAAACAGTCTTGTAGGGTGCCCTCAGTCTCTGGAGTCCAGCGCCTAATTTGCTTAATAACAGGGTTTGTTTGTTTCAGCTTTTGTCTGAAGGCTGGGTACATAAACAGGGAGATGTGATCTGACTGTCCGAAGTGAGGGCAGGGTGCTGCACTGTAGGCGCCACATATGTTGGAATAAACATAATACAATGTGCTTTCATCGCGGGTGGGAATATCCACATGCTGGTAATATTTGGGGAGTACTGTCTGTAAATTGCACTGGTTAAAGTCACCAGCAACAATAAAAACAGCATCGGGTTGTTTCGTCTATTAAGCTAACGGCATCATGGAGTTTGTTTAGCACTACTGTGTAGTTGCTCTGTGGACAGATGTATACAGTGGCCAAACACACAGTGGTAAATTCCCTCGGTTGATAATAGGGATAACATTTCAGCAGTAAAAACTCCACGTCGGGCGAGCGGTGCTTGTTGATGGCTTGTACATCACACCACTAGTGGTTTATAAACACACACACACACACACACACACACACACACACACTCACACCCCCCCCCCCCCCCCATCTTACCAGAGTCTCCTGTACTGTCTGCTTGGTGTACTGAGTGGTTTTGTATCTGAAAAGTGCTTTCCAGGACTCTATCTGAAAGCCAGGTCTCACAGAAGATTAGGGCACAGCAGTCTCTTGTCTTCCGCTAGTCCTCAATCCTTGCTCTTAGTTTGTCTAGCTTATTTTCCAAAGACTGAACGTTTGCCATTAAAAAAGACTGGATAGCAGTGGCGGTTGGAGCGAACCTTTAGCCTAGCATGTAGCCCTCCTCCCTTGACTCACCTTCAGCCCGGCCTCCGACGTACTCTCTTGGCGTCAGCATGCTCATGTGGGCTCAGTACTTCGGTATCTTCTGTTCGTATTCTTTTATAAATAATCTTTTTACGTGGTTTATTATTATTTTTACTCTCATTAACCCCATAAATAACATCTAAAGAATAAATACAGGCAGGTGGTCACTAATGTCATTTATTAGTATATCATTCATATTATATTCAATTTCAATTCAATTCAATTCAGCTTTATTTATATAGCGCCATTTCACAACAACAGTCATCTCATAGCACTATCAACTGTAGGGAGGACCCCCACAGTTGCAGAAAGACCCCAGCAATCAGACGATCCCCTGTGAGCAAGCACTTGGCGACGGTGGAGAGGAAAAACTCCCTTTTAACAGGAAGAAACCTCCAGCAGAACCAGGCTCAGGGAGGGGCAGTCATCTGCTGCGACTGGCTGGGGGGTGAGGGGACAGAGAAGAAGAAAAGAACAGACATGTAGAGAGCAAACAGCACGATGGGGACTCAATCTATGGGAGAGAACAAACAAATGTTAATGACCAGCAAAAAAAAAATATTTCATAGAGAGTGAGGAAAGGAGTGAGGCCCAGTGCATTACTGGAGGTCCCCCGGCTGACTAAACCTATTAGCAGCATAACTAAGGGAGGGTTCAGAAACACATGATCCCTCCCTAATTGTAGGCTATATCAAAAAGGTAGGTTTTAGCCCTATTCTTAAAAACAGAGATCGAGTCTGACTCCCGAATCCAGATTGGCAGCTGATTCCACAGGAGAGGAGCTTGATAACTGAAGGCTCTGCCTCCCATTGTACTTTTGGAGATTCTAGGTATTACAAGTAAACCTGCATTTTGGGAGCGTAGTGCTCTGTTAGGATGATACGGTAGTATCAGATCTTTTAAATAAAAAGGAGCCTGATTGTTTAGAGCTTTGTAAGTAAGAAGAAGGATTTTAAACTTAATTCTAAACTCTATGGGAAGCCAATGAAGGGAGGCCAGAACCGGAGAGATATGATCTCTCTTTCTAGTACCTGTTAAAACTCTTGCTGCAGCATTTTGGATCAGCTGAAGACTTTTTAAAGATGTTTTAGGACAGCCTGATAATAAAGAATTACAATAATCTAATCTCGAGCTAACAAAAGCGTGGATCAGCTTCTCAGCATCACTCTGAGACAAGATGCTCCTAATCTTGGCAATATTACGCAAATGATAGAAGGCAGTCTTAGAAACAAATTTAATATGTGAATTGAAGGACAAATCCTGATCAAAAATAACTCCAAAGTTCCTCACAGAGCTATTAAGAGAAAGAGTAACTGCATCCAAACTGAAAGTTTGATTTGGAAAGGAATTTCTAAGGTTTTTTGGACCAACAAGAATGACTTCAGTCTTATCTGAATTTAATAGCAGGAAATTACAAGTCATCCAAGCTTTGATTTCCTTAAGACAGGCTTCTAACTTGGCTAATTGATTAGTATCATCTGGCTTCATTGACAGGTATAATTGTGTGTCATCTGCATAACAGTGAAAATGTATACAGTGCTTTCTAATAATGTTGCCTAACGGAAGCATATACCATATACCAATATACCAATATTCAATAACATTGGTAAAAATGTTGTCTATCAGGGTAGCACAGTGTGTCGTTATTCTTGTAGGTTTTGTAACCTTTGGAAATAAGGTTAAGCTATACATTGTATCTAACAATTCTTCAGTTGGTTTATGTTGTTGTGTTTTCATTAAATCTACTATATTAAAGTCACCAGAAATAAAGATATCTTTTTGTCTTATTTTTCTATTCACCTTTTCCATCCCATTTCTGGTCTGTGTTTCATATAAAGCGATGTTTAAGCTGCTACTTGGTTCTTCCTGGATATCAAGTTCCTCCTAGTTGATAGATAGATAGATAGATAGATAGATAGATAGATAGATAGATAGATAGATAGATAGATAGATAGATAGATAGATAGATAGATAGATAGATAGATGTACTTTATTGATCCCAATATACTTAATTGATCCCCTGGGAAATTACAGTGTAACAGCAGCATGACAGTAGACAACCAAACAACAGAAACACACGCATGACAGACAAAGGGAATATCCATAGAAAGTAAAACTAACACGACTATAAAACCTATATACTACATCACAGCTGAATATATGATGACCCATATAAACACATGGATCATCCCGTTGCACAATGAAGGACTATCAGGAGCAGAGCGAAATGTGAGGTACCAGTTAGTCTGTAAGGTGCAGTATGGCAGCATAGCTATGACCAGAATACAACATCATAGTGAGTTATTGTACAGTGAAATGGCATGTGGCAGGAAGGATTTCCTGGACCTGGCCATTCGACAGCGAAGCTGTAGCAGTCTACTGGAGAAAGTGCTCCGCTGTCTGTTCAGTGTGTGGTGGAGGGGGTGATCAGGATTGTCCATGATGGATCGCAGTTTATTTAGTGTTCTCCTCTCCACCACTGTCTCAAAGGTCTCCAGTCTGAGACCAATTACAGAGCCAGCCCTCTTGAAAATCTTGTCAAGTCAGTTGGTGTCTCTGGCACTAATACTGCTACTCCACCAGACAGTAGCAAAGAAGATGGCGCTGGTGTAGAAAAGCTCAAGCATCCTGCTATACACGTTGAAGGATCTCAGCTTCCTCAGGAAGTAGAGTCTGCTCATCCCCTTCTTGTGAGCAGCATCGGTGTTGGATCTCCAGTCCAACCCGCTGCTGATCCTGACACCCAGATATTTGTAGTCCTCAACCACTCCCACATCCTCCCCCCTAATCTGCAGTGGCTGAGAAGGAGTCTTCCTCTTCCTGAAGTCAATCGCCATCTCTCTGGTCTTGCTGACATTCAACCTCAGGCAATTCTGCTCCGTCCACTCCACAAATCTGTTTACCAGAACCCTGTACTCCCCCTCCTCTCCTCCTCTTATACACCCCACAACAGCTGAGTCATCAGTCGTCTGGTCACTGCTCCACTCTGACAGAAAAACAGTCGGTTAACAGTCCAAATTAAACAGAAGCCTGATGAAGTGAGCACATCTAACTAACTAACTAACTAACCTGCACTTATATAGCGCTTTTCTAGTCACAAAGACCACTCAAAGCGCTTTCATTAATACTAACCCTCTATTCTAAGGGCCTATAGGAAACAGATATCTAGGGACAATTTAGAACAGCCAATTAACCTAACATCCAGAACATTCTGGGGCTCTTTAGAACCACAGTAACTACACACGATAACGGCGGTGGTCACGTGCACCGTTTTCTCCCACTTCTCCTTTTCTCTGAGCAATGATGGAATGAAAAGTTTCTTTTTCTGAACTTTTATTCGCTCCAAGTCCATCACAGTCTGCTCTTGTCTGTTACGATTTCATAGACAAAAATACACGACAAACACAAATCTACACATCATCTCAAACTCGTTTTGGTAACGGAACAATGCATTTCACCAACACAAGAAAAAAAGTGACTTCCACTGGTTGGAAACGGACGTTGGTAACGGCGTTGATGTGATGTGGGAGCATAAAAGCAGGTGAACTATGAAAACTGCAGCACTGTTACTGGACAACAAAGCATCCCCTGGCTGTGTTGGAGCAGCTGATCATAGCTGAAGATCCTGTGCTGGCTGGAGACCGCAGACCTGTGTGATCATGGAGGAAAACTGCAGCACAGCACCACATTTTGGTGTGAACACAGCAGTGAGGAAGGATTTGGAGTGTGTTCCTCCTCATGCAGGACAGAGTGTGCGTGTTATTTTCTCACCCATCAGCAGGATCACAAACTTCACCAGAATCTTCATTTTCTCCTCTGAAAACAATTCAATTCAATTCAACTTTATTTATATAGCGCCATTTCACAACAACAGTCATCTCATAGCACTATCAACTGTAGGGGGAACCCCCACAGTTGCAGAAAGACCCCAGCAATCAGGCGATCCCCTGTGAACAAGCACTTGGTGACGGTGGAGAGGAAAAACTCCCTTTTAACAGGAAGAAACCTCCAGCAGAACCAGGCTCAGGGAGGGGCAGTCATCTGCTGCAACTGGCTGGGGGGTGAGGGGACAGAGAAGAAGAAAAGAACAGACATGTAGAGAGCAAACAGCACGATGGGGACTCAATCTATGGGAGAGAACAAACAAATGTTAATGACCAGCAAAAAAAAAATATTTCATAGAGAGTGAGGAAAGGAGTGAGGCCCAGTGCATTACTGGAGGTCCCCCGGCTGACTAAACCTATTAGCAGCATAACTAAGGGAGGGTTCAGAAACACATGATCCCTCCCTAATTGTAGGCTATATCAAAAAGGTAGGTTTTAGCCCTATTCTTAAAAACAGAGATCGAGACTGACTCCCGAATCCAGATTGGCAGCTGGTTCCACAGGAGAGGAGCTTGATAACTGAAGGCTCTGCCTCCCATTGTACTTTTGGAGATTCTAGGTATTACAAGTAATCCTGCATTTTGGGAGCGTGGTGCTCTGTTAGGATAATATGGTAGTATCAGATCTTTTAAATAAAAAGGAGCCTGATTGTTTAGAGCTTTGTAAGTAAGAAGAAGGATTTTAAACTTAATTCTAAACTCTATGGGAAGCCAATGAAGGGAGGCCAGAACCGGAGAGATATGATCTCTTTTTCTAGTACCTGTTAAAACTCTTGCTGCAGCATTTTGGATCAGCTGAAGACTTTTTAAAGATGTTTTAGGACAGCCTAATAATAAAGAATTACAATAATCTAATCTCGAGCTAACAAAAGTGTGGATCAGTTTCTCAGCATCACTCTGAGACAAGATGCTCCTAATCTTGGCAATATTACGCAAATGATAGAAGGCAGTCTTAGAAACAAATTTAATATGTGAATTGAAGGACAGATCCTGATCAAAAATAATTCCAAGGTTCCTCACAGAGCTATTAAGAGAAACAGTAACCGCATCCAAACTGAAAGTTTGATTTGGAAAGGTATTTCTAAGTTTTTTTGGACCAACAAGAATGACTTCAGTCTTATCTGAATTTAATAGCAGGAAATTACAAGTCATCCAAGCTTTGATTTCCTTAAGACAGGCTTCTAACTTGGCTAATCGATTACTATCATCTGGCTTCATTGACAGGTATAATTGTGTGTCATCTGCATAACAATGAAAATGTATGCAGTGCTTTCTAATAATGTTGCCTAACGGAAGCATATATAAACTAAAAAGAGTAGGGCCTAGCACAGATCCCTGAGGAACTCTATGACTAAGCTTTGAGTTGAAAGAAAACTCATTATTTACATGAACAAACTGGAACCTATCAGATAAATAAGATCTAAACCACTGCAGCAAAGTTCCATTAAGTCCAACATAGTGTTCTAATCTATCAAGTAGAATATTATGATTGATAGTATCAAAAGCTGCACTAAGGTCTGAAAGGACAAGTACAGAAACCAGTCCATTATCAGATGTGATGAGGAGGTCATTAGTGACCTTCGCTAAGGCTGTTTCAGTACTATGATGGATTCTAAACTCAGATTGAAACTCTTCAAGTAAACCATTTCCCTGCAGGTGGTCAAATAATTGCGTAGCAACAACTCTAAGATTTTTGAAATGAAAGGGAGATTAGAGATTTGTCTATAGTTAGCTAATGCTCCTGGATCTAGCATTGGCTTTTTGAGTAAGGGTTTAATTACAGCCGTTTTAAAAGCCTGCGGTACATGGCCTAAAGTTAATGTGTCATAACTCTGGCTCTCACGAGCCAGAAAGGAGATACGAGGGCGACCAGTGAATTAGCGTAATTTATTAACACAAAACACACACTACACTAAATAACGGACAGCAAAGTAAAGAGCCACGTGGGGCTAAAACACACACAGAACTAAGGGTAACATACCACCCAGGGAGAAAGGCTAGAGAGGCGGCGAGGGAGAAACACACGCCGAGTCGCAACACTTACTCTGGGTGAAGCGCCGAGGTAACGGCGAACTGAAGCTAGTCGTAGGAGCTAACAGTCGTGGGAAACACAAGGAACGTCTTCCCATAGCGAGGTCGCAGCGACGAGTAACTCTCGGCTGCTCGCTTAAATGGGGGAGATGATTAGGAATAGGAGACAGCTGTCCCAGCGCAGCTGAACTAGACAGCTGGCAATTAGCTGGGCGCTGTCAAAGAGTGGGCCATGGAAGACCCGGTACGGACTATCCCGGAGCAGGAGCGACACTGGACAACCTGAACGCAGAGAAAAGATAGCGTTCAGGTCGTGACAGTACTCCTCCCCCGAGCCGCGCCTCCTGGAGCGGCCTAACCCCCCCCAGGGAAGACCAGGGAGGGCGGCGGGGGCCAGATCTGGGAGAAAGGGAGGGACCAGAAAAAGGAGGCAGGGAAGAAAAAGAAAAAAAAAAAAAACCTAGATACAGTATAGGGTCAGATACCATAATAATCTTAAACCCCCCCAAAAAACCATCACCCCCTCCCCTGCAGAGGCCAGACGGTCTGTGCAGGTGACCACAGGAGGTGGGGAGAAACGACAAGAACCAAAATGCAGAAACATAGCGACATAGTCATGGAAAAAGTTCACAATAACTTAGGGTGAGGACAATAAAAAAAACTCATGTCCCGAAGGCCAAAAACTACAAAACTCTGAACATATGGTTTAAATAGACTTACACATGTAACCCCGGCCAGAACAGAATAATATACAAAGGAGGCAGTCCGGGCATAAGACCTAAAAATAGAGCCTGGAACAGCAAATTGGCATAAAAATACAAAGGGAACAACTCCTCAAACACGTATTAGCACAAAAAGTGTCACTAAACAGTCTGGAGGAGGATATAAATACAGAAAAACAAGACTACTCGGAATGAGGCCAGGCAATGTGAAGCAAATGCTACTTAAGGGAGAAATTAGAATAGGGATCCATACAGGGATCGTAAAACACAGAAAATTGTCTAAAGAAAAATTCTCGATAGAAATGACATCCCAATAAGGACTCTAACACAGAAAGTTCCCTGATGTCCTGAATGAAATTAAATAATGAGGGCATACAAAACACAAGGCTATGAACAGTTAGTTAATCTGTCAGGAAAGACAGCAGGTGGAGTGAGGCAGGCGATGACAGCTTGTCCGGCGGGCGGCCTGAACTCCACCAGGCCAGGAACCACAACACCAGTTCGGGTGGCCTACCCGAGTCCCAGGCTAGGAGACACAGTTTCTCCGGAGGCCGACCCAGACCACCAAACCAGCCAGATGGCTTCCCGGGCGGTCGTCCCGTGACCTCAGACCACGGAGAGCTGAGGGAGAAGTCTTGGTGCAGCTTCCTCCCTGAGGGAAAAGGCAGGAGGAAACTGACCCAGTTGAGAAAAACCCCCACAGTAGTAGGGGGAGAAGAGATGGAGGCCAGGGGCAAAGTTAGCCTGCCATCTAATGGCAACAAGGGTAGGGGGAAACTGGCCCGGGTGAGAGGAACCCCAACAGCGGCAGGAGGAGAAATGATGGAGGCAAGGGACGAAGTCAGCCTGACGTCAGGCGAACACAATCCTCCAGCTCCCACACTAACTGTTACCCAGACCGGCGTAGCACCCCCGGTGGACCCCGATCGGGCCGGCGAAACACTCCCGGTGGACCCCGATCGGGCCAGCGAAACACTCCCGGTGGACTCCAGCTGGACCGGCGAAACACTCCCGGTGGACTCCAGCTGGACCGAGACAGCACTCCCGGTGGACTCCAGCTGGACCGAGACAGCACTCCCGGTGGCCCTGGGGAGAGGCTCAGAGGGACAAAAGGAACCGGGATCAGGATCACCGGCAGCGGCAGAGCCCGGCGGAACAGGCTCGAGCGCAGCAGATGGCTGCACCCGGCCCGCCCCCCCCGAGAGACAGGCAATAATGCTCCAGAATAGAGAAGAGAAAAACAAAATAGAGCACTTGCCTGATCTCGGGTTCTACCGCCATCCAGGACTTCGATGCTCCGGGCTCAGCGTGCAGGACTCCGTCCTCCGGCTCCAACTCGACTGCGAATGGCTCCGCAGCCGGCATGATGTTTTCCACAGTCAAATGACCTCCAAACGCCGAAGACCGCGTCGACAGCCCACCTGGCGTGGAGGCAGGAGATCTGGACTCTGCTGGGCCGAACCATTCCTCCGTGGAGACCCGGGGACGCTTAACCGTCGGCACTGGCTCCAACAGGCAGCTCGACCTTCTCCTCTGCCCATAACGTGGCTGCGGGGCTGGGGCAAAACCCTCCAGGGCCGCAGGCCGCCTCCTCCTCGCGCAGCGGTGTACACCTGGCACCGGGGCACACTCAAGGGGAAGAGACACAGAGGACGCAGGTTCATATTCAGTTTTTGCAGCGGGAGGAGAGAGCTCAGGGGACTGTGAACCCTGAACTCCTCCCCCAGGAATCAAACAAGGCAATTCACTCATAATGGGAGGAGAATGAAAGGACACTTGCCTGATTCCCGGAGGGCCGGTGGAACCCGCTACAAGGGACTTGAGTCTCTCTTCTCCCAACCGGATAGAAGTGGGGAACCCCCCGGACAGATGAGGCGGTGCTACCCGCACCGGATCGGGACCTGGAACACCTGGAGATGAATTTGCGCTTCTCCCAGTGGCCGGAGTGAATGATGAAGAGGGGGGTGAAACAGCTGAGGAGAGCTGGGGGCCCAAAGCTGACGGGACAGCGGGGAGAGCGGGCCCAGGAGCGGGAGCAGCTGATTCACTTCTTCGGCGAGACACGGGAGCAACAGCAGGCTGGGAGGCGGAATTCGTGTGGTTTCCTGGAGCGGGATCCGAACGGGACTCTCGCTGAGATGAGTGGGGAATTTGGGAGCGACGTCTTCTGAACGTGAGGTCGGGAAAACGCCGCTCCTGTGCGATGAGCGAAGCCAACAGGTCAGCGTATTCCGGATAATCGTTCAGCTCCGGGTTCTTCTCGACCAGCCTGACCGCCGCAATCACGTTCTTCATGGCTACGGGGGGAACGGCGGCGGAAGAAGCGGCTGCCACTCGATCCGCAATGCGCATCGCTGTCACTCTCATCTTCTCCGGGGGAAACCCGGTTGACGTCACTCTATCCTGGGGATCACCCCTGGGTGAGGCGAACTCCTGGACTGGATCGGCGGCAGGAGCGGGATTCCGAAGCGAGGAGCGATGGCGTCCTGTCCTCGGCTTCCTGCCGGAGTTCTCCTCCAGCCTACGGAGCCTCTCCCAGGCCACAGAGATGTCTGCCCTCCTCGCCTTAACCTCGGGGAGAAGGAAGTAGCGAGAAAAGCAGTTAAGCATACCCTCGGCGAGCTCCAGGCGCCAGCGTATCTCGCTGGGGGCATCGTAGAGGTCCGTGGTGAACAACGTTCCGTCCACAAGGTCCAGAGCCTCCGAGAGATCGTGGCCTGGGTGCCGCATGAGTCTCTTGGAGGGAGACATGATACTGGCTCGCCCGCACCCAGAGGAAGGGAAAAAAAGGCGTCGAGTCCTTACAGCCAACTCACGGTCGCGGCCGTCTCACTATGGCTGCGACCTACTGTCATAACTCTGGCTCTCACGAGCCAGAAAGGAGATACGAGGGCGACCAGTGAATTAGCGTAATTTATTAACACAAAACACACACTACACTAAATAACGGACAGCAAAGTAAAGAGCCACGTGGGGCTAAAACACACACAGAACTAAGGGTAACATACCACCCAGGGAGAAAGGCTAGAGAGGCGGCGAGGGAGAAACACACGCCGAGTCGCAACACTTACTCTGGGTGAAGCGCCGAGGTAACGGCGAACTGAAGCTAGTCGTAGGAGCTAACAGTCATGGGAAACACAAGAAACGTCTTCCCATAGCGAGGTCGCAGCGACGAGTAACTCTCGGCTGCTCGCTTAAATGGGGGAGATGATTAGGAATAGGAGACAGCTGTCCCAGCGCAGCTGAACTAGACAGCTGGCAATCAGCTGGGCGCTGTCAAAGAGCGGACCATGGAAGACCCGGTACGGACTATCCCGGAGCAGGAGCGACACTGGACAACCTGAACGCAGAGAAAAGATAGCGTTCAGGTCGTGACATAATGAAGAATTGATTATATGAAGAGTAAAGCTACCAATAAGTGGGAAGACTTCTTTAAATAACCTGGTAGGAATAGGGTCTAAAAGACAAGTTGAAGGTTGGGATGAGAAAACTATTTTGTCTAACTCACAAAGGTCGATTGGCGTAAACTCATCAAGACAGACATCAATTGAAGGAGTTGTCGTAGTTACAGTATTTAAGTTAACTGTGGGAATAATCTGATTGATTTTATCTCTGATGGATGAAATTTTATTATTGAAAAAGTTCATAAAGTCCTGACTAGTAAGCTCTAAGGGAATGCTAGGATTGACAGAGTCCTGACTCTTTGTCAACCTGGCTACAGTGCTGAAAAGAAACCTGGTATTATTCTTATTCTTTTCTATTAATGTAGAATAATAACTCGTTCTAGCTTTTCTTAGAGATTTTTTTATAAATTAAAAGATGGTTTCTCCAAGCTAAATAGATTTCATCTAAATTAGTGGAGTGCCATTTTCTTTCTAATTGACGAGTCTTCTGTTTTAAGCTACGAGTTTGTGTGTTGAACCAAGGAGTTAGAAATTTCTGATTAGACTTTTTCTTTTTTAAGGGGGCCACCAAGTCTAGAGTCTGATGCAGAGAAGCTGTAACACTATCCACCATGTTATCAATTACAGAAGGAGCAAGCTGTCTATAGCTTATTTCCGTTGTGTTGACACATGGCATAGAGGAAACAATCTGCATAAATTTGGTAATAGCATCATCTGAGAGGCATCTACTGTAATAATATTTTTCTTTAGGAGCCAAATAGTCAGAAATAGTAAAATCAAAGGTTAACAGACAATGGTCTGACAGTACAGGGTTATGGGGAGACACTACAAGATTTTCTATTTCTATGCCATATGTCAGAACAAGGTCCAATGTATGGTGGAGGTAATGAGTAGAATTTCCTACTTTCTGAGAAAACCCAATCGAGTCTAATATTGAATTAAATGCCACATTAAGGCAGTCACTATCTACATCCACATGTATATTAAAGTCCCCTACTGTGGTCACACATATGTATTACTGTATGCCTCACATCTCAGATAAGAACAAAAAACTGAGTCTCCTTGGAGATAACAGGAGGATGTGAAAGTGTAGTCCTTGTTATGCAAGAGACGGCCTTGGGAGGATCCTTTGTGTGCCTAGAGACTTTGTAGAGGCCCTTTGTTGCCCAAGGACGGAGAGGGGGAGTCTGAAGGATTAAAGGGGAAATACATTGTGACTGGTTATATGAAGGCATGTGAATTGTGAGCTTTGAAAGCCTGGATATATAAGGAACTAGTTTGTCTGAGAGTTCCTCTTCTTCAACTTTGCTTGATGATGGTGAATGTGTAATAAAAATGCCGTGAGACAAACCTGCCTCATCATTTACACATTTCCACACTGGTGACCCAAGACGTAGCATGCAGCAAGACGAGATTTCCCCGGGGCCAGACTCATCAGGAGCCCCCAACCAAGCCTCTGCCATTACCGTCCAGCTACCGGACTTTTGGCAGAACAACCCACACTCCTGGTTCCACTTGGTGGAGGCACAGTTCGCCCTCCGGAGGATAACGGTAGATGACATGAAATTCTACCATGTGGTTGCAAAGCTCGACAACCACACGGCTCAGCATGTGGAAAGCCTCTTGGAGCAGCCGCCAGCCAGCGACAAATATGGCGCGTTGAAGGCTGCACTCATCCAACACTTCACTCTCTCGGTTGAGGAGAGAGAAGAGAGACTCCTGGCGCTGACCGACTTGGGAGACTGCACGCCCATCGACTTGATGGAAAAGATGCTGAGGTTGAGGGGCACGGAAGATGAAAACTTCATTTTCACCCACATTTTCCTCAGAACCCTGCCGTCAGTCACGAGAGCGGCCCTGGCCAGTTCGCCGTTGCTGGCCCAGCGGGACTTCCGCGCGCTGGCTCGGGAGGTGCACCGGATTCTCAACGCCAGCGAACAGTGCGCAGCCACCGCGGCAGCGATGGAGTTCGGCGTGACGGCCGGAGATGGCAGGGAGCCAGGGACAGCTGTAGCAGATCCACCGACGACGGCAGCGGCAGGGGCCAAGGATCGCGGAGGAGACGCTCTCTGTTTCTACCATCGCCATTTTGCAGAAAGGCCACGCAAATGTATACCACCGTGCCAGTTCAAGCGTTCAGGAAAACGCCAAGACCGGGGGTCGGTAGCAGCTGCGACCCTCAGGGAGGAGAACAAGCTGCTCTACTTGAAGGACGCACGCTCGGGGAGGCATTTCCTCATGGACACAGGCTGCCAGTTGAGTTGCATCACACCTTCCTATGCTGACCGGCTGGCAGGTTCCAGAGGTCCCGGGGTGGCAGCAGCAAATGGCTCAGAGATTAAAACCTTAGGTGAGAGGACTCTACTCCTGTCGCTACACGGTCGTACATTTGAGTGGACGTTTGTCATAGCAGCAGTGAATTTCAATATGTTGGGTGCTGATTTTTTGTGCTCACATAGTTTGTTGGTTGATCTCGCTAACAGGCGCCTGGTTAATGCACTTTCTTTTGACTCTATTCCCTGTACAGCTCGAGTGACCTGGCCAACAGCACAAGCCAACATCACAGCTGCAAGTGGTAAGTTCCACACACTGCTCACTCAGTTCCCAGCACTCACGGTCCCCACATTCTCGGCAGCCGTCGCTAAACACGGGGTGGAGCATTTTATTACCACCACCGGACCGCCCGTTTTTGCAAAAGCTCGGCGCTTGGATGCAGCTAAACTGGCAATAGCGCGCGAGGAATTCACCAACCTGGAGAGGTTGGGCATCATCAGGCGTTCGAACAGCCCATGGGCTTCCCCGCTACACATGGTCCCGAAAGCTGATGGCTCGTGGCGACCTTGCGGGGATTTCCGCAGGTTGAACAACGCCACAGCGCATGACCGCTACCCAATCCCACATATCAAAGATTTTTCAGTTCATTTGGCAGGGGCGCGCGTTTTTTCGAAAATAGACTTGGTCCGCGGTTACCACCAAGTCCCAGTGCGCGCTGAACACATACCCAAAACAGCCGTGATAACTCCATTTGGCCTATTTGAGTTTTTACGCATGCCATTCAGGCTTAAAGGGGCTGCGCAAACGTTCCAACGCATGATGGATGCGGTGCTGCGCGATCTCCCTTTCATGTTCGTCTACTTAGACGATATTTTGGTAGCCAGCGCGTCCAAAGACGAACACGAAAACCACCTCGCGGCACTTTTCCGGAGGTTGGGAGAGCACGGTTTAATAATCAACTCAGTCAAGTGTCAGTTCGGGGTGACGCAGATTGATTTTTTGGGTCATTGCGTCTCTCCCGAAGGGGCGGTTCCACTACCTGACAAGGTGCGTGCGGTAGCAGATTTTCCCAGACCACAAACGGTCAGGGCGTTGCAGGAGTTTTTGGGAATGGTGAATTTTTATAACCGTTTCTGCTGCACGTTTGCAACCGTTTGGCTGCACGGTGGCGCAGTGGTTAGCACTGCGGCAGCACAGTTTACCCTTGGCCGGGGGATTGTGGGGATCGTGGGATCGTGGGTTCGATCCCAGCCCCTGACCAACAGTGATCTGTGTGGAGTTTGCATGTTCTCCCCGTGTTGCGTGGGTTTACTCCGGGATTTCTCCGGTTTCCTCCCACATGCCAAAAACATGCATGTTAGGTTAATTGGCTGTTCTAAATTGTCCCTAGATATCTGTTTCCTATAGGCCCTTAGAATAGAGGGTTAGTATTAATGAAAGCGCTTTGAGTGGTCTTTGTGACTAGAAAAGCGCTATATAAGTGCAGGTTAGTTAGTTAGTTAGTTAGTTTCCTCCCCCGCGCAGCGCAGCTCATGCAACCATTGGACGCCGCGCTCAAAAAACAAAAACCCACGAATAAAATTTAATGGTCCCCGGAGCGAGAGTGAGTATTCTCGGAGGTCAAAGCAGCCCTAGTAAACGCTGCGTTATTGGCGCATCCAGACCCAACGGCCCGCATAGCGCTCACTACTGATGCATCAGATGTGGCCATAGGGGCGGTTGTGGAGCAGCATGTAGCCGGGGCTTTTCAACCGCTCGCCTTTTTCAGCAGGACTTTGCGCGATAGTGAACGTAAATACAGCGCGTTCGACAGGGAGTTGTTAGCTCTCCACTTAGCCATTCGCCACTTCCAGTTCTGGCTGGAAGGATGCTGTTTCACCGCGTTCGTTGACCACAAGCCGCTAACATTCGCGATGGCCAAAGTTTCTGAACCGTGGTCAGGCCGGCAGCAGAGACAGCTGGCCGCCATCTCAGAGTTTACTACCGATATTCAGCATGTGGCGGGTAAGCTAAATGTAGTGGCAGACTGCCTCTTGCGCGCCGTGGCGGCCCCAGTCAGTGTGGCGATAGATTACGCAGCCATGGCCGCGGAGCAGGTTAGTGACGCGGACGTGTGCACTCTCCAGTCTGGACCAACACGGTTAAGGCTGGAGAACAGGGTGCTGCAAGACGGTATGCCCCCCCTAATCTGCGATGTCTCCACGGGGCGACTGCGTCCCGTGGTACCGGCCGCGTGGCACCGCCACGTTTTTGACTCTATTCATTCTTTGGCGCGTGCGTGCGTCGGTCAAAATGCTAGGAGAGAAATTTGTGTGGCCGAACCTACTCAAACAAGTTAAGGAGTGGGCAGCAGCCTGCATGGCGTGTCAACGTGCCAAGGTACACAGACACACGAGGGCTCCTTTGAAGCCGTTTCACATCCCGGCTAAGAGGTTCGATCATGTTCACGTGGACCTCGTGGGCCCCCTTCCGCCGTCACAGGGGTGCACATATCTTCTGACAGTGATGGACCGCACCACGCGCTGGCCGGAAGTGGTTCCACTGGCGTCAACCACAGCCGAGGAGGTGGCGCGCGCTTTTTTAACGGCATGGGTGACGCACTTTGGAGTCCTGTCGGACATTACGTCTGACAGAGGCCCTCAATTTGTTTCCGAACTTTGGTCAGCAATGGCCTGCAGTCTGGGGGTAGTGATTCACCGCACAACCACGTACAATCCGCAGGCTAACGGGTTATGCAAACGTTTTCATAGGTCATTGAAAGCGGCTCTCAGGGCATCACTGACAGATGCAAATTGGGTAGACAAGCAACCATGGGTTTTATTGGGGTTGCGTTCTGCACCTAAAGAGGACTTAGAAGCCTCCCCAGATGAGCTAGTTTTCGCGCAGCCACTCCGGCTGCCCGGGGAGTTTCTCCCAGATACTCCTGCGCCGGACAGCTCCCCGTCTCAGCTGTTGCAGCGTAGTATAGAATCAAGCACGCTGCCCGGCCCCATTCACCACAGTTTTCCGCACGTTTTTGTGCCTAAAACTTTGAAAAACGCAGAGTTCGTTTTTGTCAGACACGATGCACATCGCTCCCCACTGCGACCCCCTTACGATGGACCATTCAGAGTGCTGGAAACGGGACAGGCATTTTTTGCTAGATTTGGGGGGCAGGAGGGAAAAGATTGGCATAAACAGACTCAAACCCGCTTTTGTGGTGGCGGACGAGCAAGTGCTGTTGGCCAGGGCTCCTCGGCACGGTAGACCCCCTCGGGGAGATTCGCCAGAACAACCACAGGGACTGACAAAAGGTTTGCACCCCCAGGCAGCAGCTCCCCAGCATAACGGCGCCGTGGAGGTGGTGAATCCTGGTTACAGCAGATACGGGAGAAGACTGAGGCCGAAGCAGCACATGGGCTGATGTGTAATGATTTTATCATGACATGCAGACTGTTATTCTGTTGTTTGATCTTAGATGTTTGTGGGGGGTCGTGTGGCCACACATGTGTATTACTGTATGCCTCACATCTCAGATAAGAACAAAGAACTGAGTCTCCTTTGAGATAACAGGAGGATGTGAAAGTGTAGTCCTTGTTATGCAGGAGACGGCCTTGGGAGGATCCTTTGTGTGCCTAGAGACTTTGTAGAGGCCCTTTGTTGCTCAAGGACGGAGAGGGGGAGTCTGAAGGATTAAAGGGGAAATACATTGTGACTGGTGACCCCTCTCCTGGACCCGCTGCAGTTTGCCTACCGAGCCAACAGGTCTGTAGACGATGCAGTCAACCTGGCCCTCCACTCCATCCTGCAGCACCTGGACTCCCCGGGAACCTACGCCAGGATCCTGTTTGTGGACTTCAGCTCCGCATTCAACACCATCCGCCCCGCTCTGCTCCGGGACAAGCTGTCCCTGCTCAACGTGCCTGACTCCCTCTGCAGGTGGATCATCGACTTCCTGACGGACCGGAGGCAGCATGTGCGGCTGGGAAAGACTGTCTCAGACTATACTAGCATCAGCACCGGATCACCCCAGGGCTGTGTACTTTCCCCCCTACTCTTCTCCCTTTACACCAACTCCTGCACCTCCAGCCACCAGTCTGTCAAGTTGATCAAGTTTGCGGACGACACCACCCTCATCGGGCTCATCTCCAACGGTGACGAGTCCGCCTACAGGAGAGAGGTGGCCCAGCTGGCGTCCTGGTGCAGCAATAACAACCTGCAGCTGAACGCTCTGAAGACAGTGGAGATGATTGTAGACTTCAGGAAAGTCACTACTCCTCTGCCCCCCCTCACCCTCTCAGGCTCTCCCATCACCACTGCTGATTCCTTCCGCTTCCTAGGCACTACCATCACCAGGGACCTCAAATGGGAGCTGACCATCAGCTCACTCATCAAAAAAGCCCAGCAGAGGATGTTCTTCCTGCGGCAGCTGAGGAAGCTCAAGCTACCCACCAAGATGTTAGTGCAGTTCTACACAGCCATCATCGAGTCCATCCTCACCACCTCCATAACCGTGTGGTACGCAGGAGCCACTGCCAGGGACAGACTAAGGCTGCAGCGCGTCGTGCGCACTGCTGAGAAGGTGATCGGCTGCAAGCTCCCATCTCTCCAGGATCTGTACATCTCCAGGACCCGGAGGCGTGCTGGCCGGATCATAGCCGATCCCTCACACCCTGGTCACGTACTGTTTGCCCCCCTCCCCTCTGGTAGAAGACTTCGGTCCATCCAGACTAAAACCTCCCGTCACATGAACAGCTTCTTCCCCTCTGCCATTAGACTGCTGAACACTAAGTGACTCTCGTGCACCATGTACAGCAGCTCAACCAGACTCATGTCAATCATCACTGTTTTCTTCCTGCATTACCGACTGCACTATATAGTTCTCCACAGTATCTGCTGCTGGCTAATATATATTTTAACTGTTGACCAGTATCACTTAATCTTATCCTACACTTTATTACATGTATAGTTTATTTCTCTTATCTTATCATGTTTAATGTTGCAGCATTGTACCGAGACAAATTCCTAGTTTGTGTACTACATGAACAATGGCAATAAACCTGATTCTGATTCTGATTCTGATTCTGAAGGCATGTGAAATGTGAGCTTTGAAAGCCTGGATATATAAGGAACTATTTTGTCTGAGAGTTCCTCTTCTTCAATTTTGCTTGATGATGGTGAATGTGTAATAAAAATGCCGTGAGACAAACCTGCCTCGTCATTTACACATTTCCACACTACTATAATTATTCTATCAGATTTCAGCACTAAATCAGCTAAGACATCAGCAAATTCGGATAAAAATTCTGAGTAGGTTGATGGGGGACGATAAACTATGGCAAATAAAATTGGGTTTAACCTAAAATTGCTAAAGTGCCCAATACTGAGGACCAGACCCTCAAAGGAATTATAACGTGTTTTTTGTTTTACATTAACTACTAATTTGGAATGGTAAATTGTTGCTACTCCTCCTCCACGACCAGAACTTCTGGGATTTTGACAGTTTAAATAACCAGAGTTAGTTGATTCATTTAAACCAACATAATCCTCTTGTCCTAACCAAGTCTCTGTAAGGGAAATTAAATCAATCTGATTATCAATTAACAGATCATGGACTAACAGAGACTTGGGAGTTAGAGACCTAATATTTAATAAACCACATTTAATTTTTAAATTATGAGGAGGAACAGAGGCCAAATCATTCAATTTAGAGGCTTTATGTTTAATTTGAGTTTTACAAATATTTTGTTTAATCCCTTTGGGTTGCTTATACATTATATTTTTATTTACTTTGGAGGGAGCAGACAACGATTTTCTGATGGGGAAGACAGGGGCTAAATTGTGGGGTGGCGGATGAAGAGGAGCTGCAGAGAGGCGTGTAAGACTGCGACTCTGCTTCCTGGTCCCAACTCTGAGTAGTCAAGATTTTGGAAATTTGGATAAAAAAGATGCCAGATTGTTAGATAAATGAGAAGCACCATCCGAAGTGGGATTAATGCTGTCTCGTCTCATAAGACCAGGTTTTCCCCAAAATGAGCTCCAATTGTCAATGTAGCCCACGTCATTTGCAGGACACCACACAGAAACAGCAGCCAGTTTCCTTCCATCTGCTTCTGACAACATGGCCTCCAGAATCAGACACTGCAAATCCTTCTAGTTCCACCCTCACTGTTATGTCCATAATCTGTAATCCAGTAACTAGGTCGGAGGTGCAATATAACTCAGCTTTATTGTATGACTCACAGACACTAGGCGCTCCCATACAGGCAGAGGCAAAGGTCAAAAGAAACCGTTGTAGAGAAAGAAGGCAGGTGAGGCAACAAGCTGAATGACACAGACTTTATTCCTTCTTCAACAAATTGCACAGCAAAAGAGAATCCCGGGTCTCTGAGCATTCCTCTTTTAGATCCTTAATACCGTGCATTGAGACCCGGGACTTCCTGCCATCATACATTATGCTTACAGCAAAGCCTGTGTGGCACATTAACATGACATAATGCAGGCGCCGCTATCACACCCTTCTTCTCCCAGCGGCTCCTGCATTTATTCCTCTCCCCGGGGGGCGCATAGTCCTTGCTGTCTCGTCTGAACCCCCCGGTAACACCTCCTCTTTTGGTCCCTTGTTTCCTGGGTGGAGAGGTCCAACACCAAACCCCCAAACCGTGCCTCAATGGTTTTTTATACACAGGGTGGCGGCGGAACCAGAAAGGTGGAGCCACCACCCTCAAAACACATGCACACTAATTCAGCCCTCCCAAAATTTAATACCCAAGTCATGCTCTAATGACAACAAATAAAATCGGCCTTTCCATGCACACGAACAACTGAAACTAGAGGGGGAAAGGTGAACTGCTGTCCCACCTCCACACGACCAGACAGATTATTCTGCCGTCTGTGATAATAAAAGTCCATGAAATAAAATTTGCCCTGTTCCTATTATAATACACAATAATCCTGTGAACTTATAAACATAAGAAGAAAAAAGAACAATTCAATGCAATTAACACACACACCCAGTCAACACTGACCTTCAAACACCACCATGACATTCCCAATAATACCACCCAACCCGGGAAAACCCCACAGTAACACCCCCCCCAAACATGGTGACACACATTACATGGGTATTTTTTTTCATGGACACCTGCTACAGCAGTCCATCATGAGAAACATGTCAAATACGTAGCCCAGGCAGTTCACATTTAACCCAACCCATCGCCCCTTGCTACCGTACAGTCTCGATGGAGAAGCCACCCCCGGGGGACTCGTCTGGTGAGTCCCACCCAGAGCTCCTTCATCTCTTTGTCCCTGGAGATGAACCACGTCGGGGCCCTGACACCTCCTTCTCCACGATAACGCGCCGCAGTTCATTGGGGTGTCTCCATGAGTCATCTGACAGCCGAAGGTATCTGTCCTCCCGAACAGCCATCACCTTCAGCCGCCCCTGGTCCTCACGTCGCTTCCTTTTTCCGTGGGCACCTCTCAGTTGTGCTTCCTCTCTGGGTCAAACCACGTCACCGAGTCTTGAAGGAACTCGCTTTTACTTCCAATGATCATGATATCTCCATCGGGGCTCCTCAGCGGGCAGCGCCACACTGGCAACCATCTGTGAAGCCCAACTCGGCCTGCATTGTTCCTGTGTGGCACATCTATTTCCCGTGCCAGCCAGTCCTGCCCCGCTCTCTTTCATTTTAAATGCTGGTGTAGCCGTTGCAGCCCCGTGCTTCTTGGTTTCTCCAGGCCGAACCCCAGAAGCAGAGGGGGTCGTCTTCACAGCCTCACCCGCCATTACTGGCATTCCACCATGCTGCCCAGTTCCCTCACCTAGGGTAACGTGGGCCCTGGCACTGGAACCCTGTCCTGATGGACCTGAGTGGAAATTGTCCTGTCCATCTCCCAGAATAGTAGGCCATGTATTGTCCCAAACCGCATCGTCAACCAGTCGCGGAACCAGCCAGTCCCGCAAACCACAGCCTGACCATTCCTCTCTGCAGCTGCTGGTGATTGAGAAGCCCAGTCCATAAAACAGATCACATCACATTCAACCCATTCTCTGTCACCAGTAGCTGTATGTTGGACACTACTGCTGACTTGTACCTCGTCGTCAGCTCCAGCGAACCCATAAAGGACAGTCTATTGCCGCCATCCCCACAAAATGGTGTTGACAGACCACTCACACAATGGTAGGGAAAATAACTTTTCACAGTAGACCAGTTCAACACGGACCTCACTGCACCCGTGTCCACCAATAACGGCACGTCCTCACCGTCCAGCGTAACTATAAGATATGTACAGCCTTCTGTGCTTGGTGATACGGTGTGAATAATGGTAGGAGTCTTGGCGAGGGAATCCACTTCACATCGTCGCTCTCCTCGCTCAAACGTTTTACAGACCCTGGTGAAATGATTTAGGAGTCCACACTTGCCACAGCGTTTACCTTTTGCGGACATTCTCTCGCCTTGTACCGGTGCTTGGTAGACCCGCAGCCAAAAACACTTTGGCGACCCCGGGGAGGACCTAATTTTTATAGCGGTAGCATATTTTTCTTTGTCTTCCATGCTATCATCGCTATCCGGGTCTACAACCTGCGCCGCTGATTGTGAGTCGGGTTTCCCAAACGCTGTTCTCTCACCAAGGTCCCGTGACAGTTTATCTGCTGCTTCGAACTGCTGGCTTATCTCCACCACTTTGGCCAACATCAGCTCACCAGAAATGAATAAGGAGTCTTGACTGCGCAGCTGAACACAACTTATGCGCCGCCAACTGATCCTGGACCATTTCTTCCTCTAAGGTCCCAAACTGGCAACCCCCAGCCAGTGAGCACAGGTCAGCAACAAATCGCTGCACCGACTCTCCAGCCCGCTGGCGATGCTGTTGGAACAGGATCTTCCGGACTATGATGTTTTCCCGGGTACGAAAGTAGTGCGCCTCCAGCGGGGGGCCTCCATTTCAAGATTATGGGCCACTATTGCTCGTGCACGCAGCTTCTGCAATAGAACTCAACTTTATTGTGTGACTCACAGACACAAGGCACTCCTGTACGGGAGTGGCAACAGTCAAAAGAAACCGTGCCTCTTCCGCATTGGCCTTTTATACCCAGGGTGGCGGTGGAACCGGAAAGGTGGAGCCACAACCTTCATCACACAATTCGTCGTCGGCCTCCGTCGGTCTATGATGACCATGGAAGAGAATCCTAAATGTCTACTCTGCTGGAACAGCACCGTCTGTGGCTGAACAGGCCGATGCACGAATGGCAGTCCCTGTCACACAGGTCGCACTTGTGGGTGGTCTCCATGCTGCTGGGTCTGTGGCGGTTCTTCCTGCGGGTCCTAATTTCATCTGCTGCAGCAGTCAGTCTCTCTTCACCCGCCTTGAGCTGTCTGGTCAGGGTGCCTCTCCATTTGGAGCGGTCCATTGCAAGGTCCTCCCAGCGCTCTGTGTTGATCTCCAGGGCCTTCATGTCTCTCTTGTAGACGTCTCTAAAGCGCAGCTGTGGGCGGCCAACGTCTCTCCTGCCAGTTGCCAGCTCTCCGTAGAGGATGTCTTTGGGGATTCTGCCATCCTCCATACGGTGAACGTGGCCTAGCCAGCGGAGCCTGCGCTGCCTGAGTAGAGTGAACATGGAGGGAAGGCCGGCGCGGGACAGAACTTGTGTGTCGGGCACTTTGTCCTGCCAGGATATGTCCAGGATGTGGCGAATGCAGCGCAAATGGGAGGAGTTCAGTCTCTTTTCCTGCCGGGCGTATGTTGTCCACGTCTCACTCCCATAGAGCAGTGTGCTAATGACGCAGGCGTTGTACACTGCCATCTTCATCTTGACAGAGAGTTTGGGATTCTCCCACACTCGTGTGGTGAGGCGAGCGAGTGTGAAGGCTGATTTTCCAATCCTCTTGTTGATCTCTGTATCAAGGGAGAGGTTGTTGCTGATCGTGGACCCCAGGTACGTGAACTGATTCACGACCTCCAGCTCATAGTCGTCGATGGTGATGGTTGGTGGTGCTTCCGTGCCTTGCGCCAAGACATTAGTCTTCTTCAGGCTGATGGTAAGCCCGAAGTCCTTGCATGCCTGGGAGAAGCGGTCCATCAGGGTCTGAAGCTCCTGCTGTGTGTGGGTTGCGACTGCAGCGTCGTCTGCGAACAGCATGTCTCTGATTAGAGCCTCACGTACTTTGGTTCTGGCTTTCAGGCGGGCGAGGTTGAAAAGCCTGCCGTCAGATCTTGTGTGCAGGTAGATTCCCTCTGTTGCTGTGCTGAAGGCATGCCTCAGGAGCATAGCAAAGAAAATCCTAAAGAGGGTTGGCGCAAGTACACAGCCCTGTTTCACTCCGCTGCGTATGTTGAATGGCTCTGAGACGTTGCCAATATGCTGCACTATCCCCTGCATGTTGGTGTGAAACGATTCGATAAGGCTTTGCAACTTTGGTGGGCATCCTATCTTTGGCAGGATCTTGAAAAGGCCCTCTCTGCTGACCAGATCGAACGCTTTGGTGAGGTCGATGAAGGCGACGTACAGGGGCATGTTCTGTTCTCTGCATTTCTCCTGGAGTTGGCGGATGGAGAATATCATGTCTACCGTAGATCACTCAGCGCGGAAGCCACACTGAGACTCGGGGTAGACACGTTCGGCAAGCTTCTGTAGATGAACGAGAACAACTCGTGCGTAGACTTTGCCAACAACGCTGAGGAGGGAGATGCCCCTGTAGTTGTTGCAGTCGCTTCTCTCCCCTTTGTTTTTGTAGAGGGTGATGATCTTGGCGTCCATCATGTCCTGTGGTACGGCACCTTCCTTCCAACACTGGCAGAGGACGTCATGCAATGGCAGCAGTAGGGCGGTCTTGCAGTGCTTGATCAGGTCAGGGGGTATGCCGTCGTTGCCGCGTGCCTTGCCAGCGGCCAAGCTATCAATGGCCTTGCTGAGTTCGTCGATGGTTGGCTCGGCGTCAAGTTCGTCCATGGATGGCAGGCAGTCGATGGCATCAAGGGCTGGCGGTGTCACGGTGTTCTGTCTGGAGTAGAGGTCGGAGTAGTGTTCCACCCATCTCTCCATCTGCTTGTTCTTTTCTGTGATCATCTCCCCAGTGGAGGATTTGAGGGGGGCCGTCTTGCTCTGAGCCGGTCCAATTGCTTTCTTGATGCCATCGTACATACCACGGATGTTCCCTGTTATGGCAGCGGTTTGAATGTCTTGGCTGAGCTGAGTCCAGTACTCGTTGGCACAGCGCCGAGCAGTCTGCTGAACTTTGCTTCTCGCAGCCCTGAGAATCTGGAGATTCTTCTCGTTTGGGTACTTCTTGTACTCAGCAAGTGCTGAGCGCTTGGCTTCAATGACGAACACGTCATATTTATATATGACAGCCCAGTCAGCAGTCCTGATGCTGTCAGGAAGGTCAGGGCCTGAGGCTTCAGCCGGGGTTTGGTCTCGGACTTGTGGTGCAGGTGTGGACATGTCCACCAGGTGGCTGCTGACAGCTTTCACTTTCATCAGTTAGGAACCTTTTTTTTTTTTTTTGGCTTTGCTGCTGCACCAGCGGCTTTGCTGTCACAATTCTAAGCAGAAATGCACAAAAGTTGTAAATTTACAACTTTGTTCTAATAAATTTTCACTTTTCCCCTCATAAATTAACAGATTTTTATGTAAATTTTGATTTGCAACTTTTTCTAGACCCATCTGGATGCAGCAGCAATATGGCCGCCGAGTCATCAGTGGACCGGAACTGGGGACCGGAAGTGACACAAAGGTCCGTGGAAAGGACACCATATTTTAACGTTTTTTATAATGCTACATTTTGTTTTCCTGGTTGCTACGTGGGCAACTTCCTGTCTCCAGCTCACACCAGGACGTCCTTTCCACGGAACTTTGTGTTACTTCCGGTCCCCAGATCCAGGACACAGTTCCGCTACACAGACGACTCAGCGGCCATATTGCCGCTGCATCCAGCTGCTCTTGACTTTTTCCTGCAAATCTGAAACTTTTTTTTGCAAAAATTTGCTATTTTTTTTCTGGAAGATTTTAAACTCTTTTCTCATAAATTTGCAACTTTTTTCTTGTAAATTTGCATCATTTTTTTCTTAAAAATTTTCAACTTTTTCATAAATTTGTAAACTTTCTCTCATCGATTTCAAACTCTTTTCTCATAAATGTTCAACTTTTTGAGAAAAAAGTTGAAAATTTTTTCTTATCAATTGTAGCATTTTTTCTCAAATTTTGCAACTTTTTTCCTATATATTTGTCTTTTTTTCTCTTTATTCTGCATCTTTTTACCTTGAACATTTCTGAGTTTTTTTTTCCTGTAAATTTGCAAGTTCTTCCCTAAAAATTAGCAGATTTTCTCTAAAATTTGCAACTTTTTGCTTGTCAATTTTCAACATTTTTTCTCAAAAATGTGTGACTATTTCTTATGAATTTGTAGCTTTTGGAGCCTCCACAGCTCCAGCATCTCCACACATTCACCTCTGTGACTTTTTCCCTCGTTTTTCTTCAATCTGTACCTTTCAAAATGCCATATTTTCCTCTCTCACTGATTCCAGATGTTGTCCTGCCATCCCCCCAGCCTCATTCAAGGAAGGGCACCAGGCGGATCACCCCCCACAGCCTAGAACAAAGAAAGAATCGTCCTCCAGGATCATCAGAACCTCCTTTATCGTGTTACACAACTGGATCAAATCAATGCAAACCACCAATTCTAAGCAGCAATGCAAAAAATTAGGAATTTGAAACTTTTTTCTCACAAATTTGCAACTTTTTTCAAAAACTTGCCAAAAATCTCATAAATTTGCCACAGGTAAAAAGCTGCAAATTTGCACATTTGTTGCAAAGTTGCACATTTTTGAGAAAAAAGCTGCAAAATTTCAAAAAAAGTTGTAAATTTACAAGAAAGAAATATTAGAAAAAAGGTGAAAATGTACAATAAGTTTATGAGAATTTATGAGAAAAAAAGTTTTAAATCAATCAGAAAAAATAACCAGATTACCGGAGCGGTGCCTAGTGGATAGAACATCCACCCCACAACCAGAAGGTTGGGGGTTCAAGTCCCGACTGGGTCCTACCAAAGACCATATATAAAAATGGGACTTCCTGCCTTCTAGCTTGGTGCTCAGCATAATAGAATGAGGGAAGTTGTTTGTGGCGCCTTGCATGGCAGAGACCCCTCAGATTCTAGACATGATTCACATTGTAGACGGAGAAACATCATTTTATTCTGCTGGACATGATTGGCTGGATGGACTGAATGACAACAGAGATGGTTGTTGCTGCTGCTGCTGCTGCTGCTGCTGCTGCTTCTTTGAGGGGACAAATGCAAATCCATCAGGTCAGATCAGCCTTTATTAGTCCCACAGTGGGGAAATTGCAGGATTGCAGCAGCACAGGGATGGCAGCACTCAGAGCAACAGTCAATAAGAGAAGAACTGGTTAGCCATAGCAGGAAATCAATATACATATGGACAGTTATACAGTTATTATGGGGAAATATGGACATTTATGAGAAACATTTGCAATTTATGAGGAAAAAAGTTGCAAATTTACAGAAAAAGCTGCAAAACTATGAGAAAAAGTTGACAATTTCAAAAAGAATAATCATGTTTATGAGAAAAAGGTTGAAAATTTCCATGAGAAAGTTTTAAATTTTTGAGAGAAAAGTTGCATATTTATTAGAAAAGACTTGCAAATTTCTGAGAATGTCACAATGGGATGAGACGCCGTGTCATCCGGCGCTCAGACCATATTCCTCCTCAACTCGGTTCTCTTTGACAGCGTCTCAGCGGGCTCCCAGCTGTCAGTTACGGGACGGCTGGAGTCCAATTAACCCTCATCAGCTGAGGCGCTGCTAATGAGTTTAAAGAGCAGCAGCTCTGATCATTTGGGGCTGCGACTTAGCACACTGAAGGCTGGAACCCCTACGCCCGGCGCCAGTCCTCTACTCGTCATTCTACATTACTTGTGAGTTTACTACTGTATGAGTATTTGTGCCTTTTGGCCCACGAGGCCGTGTTCCTTATCCCCTGTTCCCTATTATTAATAAAACATCACAACTCACTGGCTCACCCTCGGCTCTCTTTGTGTGGCTCGCGAGGGCCACACGTAACAGAGAAAAAGGTCACAGTTTTCTGCTGCACCTTTCCATGTCATGTTGGGGGTCGTCACCCCGAGCGTGACTTGTGGCTGTTGGGTTTAATTATTGCTTATTAATTCCAGCTGGCGGATTGAGCCTCGCTCTCTGCCAGTCCCACAGCCACGCCTCCTCCTCCCACCAGCTGTATGATTCACCACATACACACTCACACACTCATGCACACTCACACACTCATGCACACACACACATGGCCCTATCAGTCACGCACCTGTTGCCACATGGCTGGGTCTACTTGCGGTCTTTAGGGCTTTGTACAAATAGCAGGGCAGTACGACCAGCTGGGGTGGCAGCTTAGCATGTCAACTTCAGACATCCAGACTCGCTTCTGTGGGTTCACCCTTGGACTAATTGTGTTGTTTCTCCAGATCCTTTCCGCTCCAACACTATTGTAAGTCCTTGTGCTTTTTTCTCCACTCCTGTCTGTTTGGAGTGCGTTAGGCATCCTTTGAACCAATTGAGTTTGTAGCCAGGTGTCTCACCCCGTTTTCTTTGTGATGTATGGGGACATTCTACACATTCCCCCATTGTAAATAAACACGTTACTTACTCTGCGTTTTGGGCTCGCTGCTATATCCTATGTTCGCTGTGCAGTTTATGCAGCAGTCTTGACATTCTAGACCAAAGTTTGAATCGTCATTGTTCATTGCAAGTGAATATTTGGAGATTTGGAATTCCCAGCAGCATCAAACTCAGGACCACATCCTGTATATCACTGTGAGCCTGATAAACGCAGCCGTCACTGACATGGACACACATTACTAAAGTGACAGTTGTCAAATATTAAAACAGTCTCTTCACAGACTGTTCTTGGAGGCATAATTGATAATAAACTGTGTTGGAAGTCACATATTTATATTAAAGGTAAAATTGTGGAGAATGTGGTCAAGGATGAGGCTGAGTTTATTCCTCAGATTCAACTTTATTAACAAATCACATACTCCAACCATCTCAAGCAAGAAAGAGGAAGTTTTCATCCTACACCTGGGGTTTTATACCCCGAGCACGAAACAGCAGTCACATGGTGTTTAATCAAACATACAGTCACATGGTACTTAATCCCAGCCACAAAGTAACCCCTTTGATCTCACACCATTGTCCTTTAGTCTCCATGGCCCGGAACCCCCCTCCGGTCGTCTCCCTGCAACAAAGGCCGAATCTCACCCTCTTCCTGTTGTCTCTCAGAGGCTCAGTCCCTTTTATTCCATGAGACGTGTAACACACAATAGACATACAGCAATACACTTGTGGAGGAATATGTAACACACATATGTGCCACATGACCCCCCCCCCCTCTCAAACATCTAAAATGGGACAAATATAACCAGAGACACATGACATAATAACATTACTACATATCAATCCACCAGTTGCCTAGCTCTAAGTCTCCTGCCATATCTGCTGAAAGCCGGCTGCGTCCTCCTGTGGATTAGAACTGTTAGTCAGTCTCTGTGGGTGTTCTGTAGAATGCCTTCTAGGCGTCTGCCGCGACAGGGGGCTCTCGCCAACTGCACTTCGTCATCCGCCAAAACAAAGGCAGGTTTGAGTCTGTTTATACAAATCAACTCTTGTCTGTCTCCCAAATCTAGCAAAAAATGCTTCTCTCCTGTTTCCAGCACCTTGAACGGCCCATCGTAAGGCGGGCACAAGTTGGAGCGAGAAGCATCATGTCTCACAAAAACAAACTCCACATTTTTTAAAGCCTTCGGCACAAAAACGCGTGGGAAACTGTGATGAACCGGGCCAGGAAGCGTGTTTGATCCTGTGCCGCTCTGCAACAGCTGAGCGGGGGGGCAATCTGGCGCAGGATTATCGGGGAGAAAATCCCCGGGCAGACGGAGAGGCTGTGCAAAAACTAACTCAGCTGGGGAGGCCTGTAAATCCTCCTTAGGTGCAGAACGCAACCCCAATAAAACCCATGGTAGTTTGTCAACCCAATTTGTATTCGTAAGCGACGCTCTGAGGGCCGTTTTCAATGACCTATGAAAACGTTCGCATAAACCATTAGCCTGGGGGTTGTACGCGGTGGTGCGGTGGATCTTTACCCCTAGATTGCGGGCCATCGATGACCAGAGTTCGGAAACAAATTGAGGACCTCTGTCAGAAGTTATGTCCGACGGAACTCCAAAACGCGCTACCCAAGCCACTAAAAACGCGTGCGCTACTTCCTCCACTGTGGTTGATGCCAGAGGAACCGCTTCCGGCCAACGCGTGGTGCGATCCACCATCATCAAAAGGTGTGTGCACCCCTGTGACGACGGAAGGGGACCCACCAAGTCGACATGCACATGATCAAAGCGCTTAGCCGGAATGTGAAAAGGCTTCAAAGGAGCTCTAGTGTGTTTATGTATTTTGGCTCGCTGACATGCTACGCAGGCTGTCGCCCATTCTTTGACCTGTCTGCACAACCCTGGCCAAACAAATTACTCCCCCACCATTTTTACCGATGCGCGCGCGCCAGAGAATGGATCGAGTCAAAAACATGGCGGCGCCACGCAGCTGGTACGACGGGACGCGCCCGCCCCGTGGAGACATCGCAGATTAGGGGAGGCATACCTATTTGCAGCACTCTGTGTTCCAGCCTTAACCCTGTTGGTCCAGACTGGAGCGCGCGCACGTCCACATCGCTGACCTGCTCCGCGGCCATGGCTGCATAATCTAACCCTACATGGACCGGGGCCACGTGCGCTTTGGCGTCGCTGCCCTGGCCCGCGGCCATGGCTGCAGAGTTTGCCCCCACGGGGCCTGGCACCGGCACAGCACGCGAGAGGCAGTCTGCCACTACATTATGTTTACCTGCGACATGATGGATATCGGTGGTGAACTCCGATATCGCGGCCAGCTGTCTTTGCTGCCGGCCCGACCAAGGTTCCGAAATCTTGGCCATCGCAAAAGTCAGCGGTTTGTGGTCCATGAACGCGGTGAAACGGCGCCCTTCCAGCCAGAACTGGAAATGGTGGATGGCCAGGTGTAGGGCCAACAACTCCCTGTCGAACGCGTTGTATTTTCGCTCGCTATTGAGCAAAGGTTTTGCTGAAAAACGCGAGCGGTTGCCAGGTCCCCGCTACAAACTGTTCAACGACCGCCCTTACCGCTAAATCTGACGCGTCAGTGGTGAGGGCCATGCGGGCCGTTGGAACTGGATGTGCCAACAAAGCCGCGTTTGCCAGTGCTGTTTTGACTTGGGAGAATGCGCGCTCCCGCTCAGGAGACCATTCGATTTTATTCATGGGTTTTTGTTTTTTTAGCGCAGTGTACAATGGTTGCATGAGCTGCGCTGCATTTGGGAGGAAATGGTTATAAAAATTAACCATTCCCAAAAACTCCTGCAACGCTTTGACCATTTGCGGTTGGGGAAAATTTGTTATTGCACGCATTTTATCGGGCAGAGGGACCGCTCCTTCTGGCGAAACGAGATGCCCCAAAAAATCAATCTGCGCTACCCCAAACTGACACTTCACTGGGTTAATTATTAACCCGTGCTCTGCCATCCTCCGGAAAACTGCCGTGAGGTGGCTTTCATGTTCATCTTCGGACGTGCTGGCTACTAAAATGTCATCTAAGTAGATGAACACGAAAGGGAGGTCACGTAGCACTGCATCCATCATGCGCTGGAATGTCTGTGCGGCCCCTTTGAGTCCAAAAGGCATGCGCAAAAACTCAAAAAGCCCGAAAGGAGTTATTACCGCTGTTTTGGGTATGTCCTGGAACCTGATGGTAGCTGCGCACTAAATCTATTTTAGAAAAAATGCGTGCCCCCGCCAAATGAACCGAAAAATCCTGGATGTGTGGGATCGGGTAGCAGTCGTGTGCGGTAGCGTTATTCAACCTGCGAAAATCACCGCAAGGTCGCCACGAGCCATCAGACTTTGGGACCATGTGCAATGGTGAAGCCCAGGGGCTTGTCGAACGTCTGATGATGCCCAGCTTTTCCAGGTTGGCAAATTCCTTGCGCACTATGGTCAGTTTAGCTGAGTCCAGGCGCCGAGCTTTTGCAAAAACGGGCGGGCCGGTGGTAGTGATATAATGCTCCACCCCATGTTTGGCCACTGTTGCCGAAAACGTTGGGACTGTTAGCGCTGGAAACTGAGTGAGGAGTGCATGGAACTTACCACCCGCAGCTGTGACGTTGGCATGTGCAGTTGGCGGTGCCACTCGTGCTGTGCAGGGAATAGAGTGAAAAGACGTCTGTTAGCAAGATCAACCAATAAACCATGTGAGCACAAGAAATCAGCCCCTAACATGTTGAAACTGACTGCGGCTACAATAAAAGTCCACTCAAATTAACGGCCCTGCAAGGACAGAAGCAGAGTCTTTTCACCGAAGGTCTTAATAGCTGAGCCGTTCGCTGTTGACACTGACACCCAGGGAACCTTGGACGGCATCAGCCGGTCCGCGTAGGAAGGCGTGATGAAACTCATCTGGGAGCCTGTGTCTACGAGGAATTGTCTCCCCGAACGTGCATCCATCAGGTAGAGCAGCTTGTTCTCCTCTCCGAGGGTCGCAGCTGCTACCGGCCCCCGGTCTTGGCGTTTCCCGGACGCTTGAAGTGGCACGGTGGAAGGCACCTGCGTGCCCTCTCTGCAAAGCGGCGATGATAGAAGCACAGGACGTCATCTGCTCCGTGTCGCTTGGTGCTGACTGCTGCCATCGCCGTTGAGTCTGGTGCTGCAACCGCTGGCCCCATGCCGTCTCCAGGCGTCGCTCCTAGCTCCGCTGCTGCAGCCGAAACTGCGCTCCGCTTGTGGGCGTCGACGAGTCGCTGCGCCTCCTTGCTCAGCCCATGGTAGTCTCGCTTGGCCAACCAGGGTGAATCTGCCAGTGTAACTCTCACCGCTGGCGGCAGGGTCCGGAGGAAAAGGTGGGCGAAGATAAATTCGCAGTCCTCGGAGTCTTTCAGCCTCAACATTTTCACCATCAGGTCTACGGGGCTGTCGTTCTCCGATTCTGTCAACGCCAGAAGCCCCTCTGCTCGCTATTGCACCGAGGAGGTGAAATGGCTGATAAGTGCAGCTTTCAATGCGCCGTATTTGTCGCTGTTGGGTGGGTGATTGACCAGCTCTTCTACCCTCTGGACTGTGTGGCTGTCCAGCTTCACCACCACATGGTAGAATTTCGTGTCGTCCTTCGAGATTCTCCGGAGGTTGAACTGCGCCTCGACTGCGCTAAACCAGGAGCACGGACTATGCTGCCAGAAGTCGGGCAGGCGGAGTGTGGAGGCAGCCATCAGGCTGGCTTCTGCCGAGCCCCGCTCGGGAGAATTATCTCTGCTCATTTTACGTCGTAAGGACACCAGTGTGGAGAATGTGTTCAAGGATGAGGCTGAGTTTGTTCCTCAGATTCAGCTTTATTCACAGATCACATACTCCAACCATCTCAAGCAAGAAAGAGGAAGTTTTCATCCTACACCTGGGGTTTTATACCCCGAGCACGAAACAGCAGTCACATGGTGTTTAATCAAACATACAGTCACATGGTACTTAATCCCAGCCACAAAGTAACCCCTTTGACCTCACACCATTGTCCTTTAGACTCCATGGTCCGGAACCCCCCTCCGGTCGTCTCCCTGCAACAAAGGCCAAATCTCACTCTCTTCCTGTTGGCTCAGTCCCTTTTGTTCCATGAGACGTATAACACACAATAGACATACAGCAATACACTTGTGGAGAAATATGTAACCCACATATGTGCCACAAAATATCTAAATCAACTGCAATACTACACAGAGTGAAATATTTGCTGAATCAACCCACAGTATATACTTTGTATCATTCATTAATACTCCCATACATGACATATTGTACTGAAGTATGGGGAAATACATATAAAACTATATATCCAGTCTTCATGCTTCAGAAGAGAGCTATTAGAATAATAAACAAAGCTGCTTACAGGGAACCAACAAACCCACTTTTTCTTAAATTAAAAGCTCTCAGGTTGAAAGATCTGGTTGACTTTAAAACTGCAGTAATAATGTTTAAAGCTAAGAATCTATCACTGCCCCCAAATATCCAAAAGTTGTTCCAAATAAGGGAGAAACAATATCATTTCAGAGGAACATGTATATTTCAAAAACCTTCAGTGAGAACTACCACCAAGCAACACTGTGTTTCAGTGCAAGGAGTCAGATTATGGAACGATTTTGGACCTGAATTAAAATCATGTACAACGCTTGGACAATTTAAACAAAAACTAAAGGAAGAAATACTCCAAATATATATACAAGATGACATGTAAAATCACATAAGGATTGTCATATCCAGTCTGTGTTGTGTTGTAGCTTAGTTTTTGTCACGTTTTGTCTTAGCTTTTGTCATGCTGCGGTCCTCGCAGACCGCAAATAAGACACTATAGGCCACCGATGAGTTTGCATAATTTATTAAAGGAAAGAAAATGACAAAATAATGAGCCACGTGGGGCAAAACACAACTATGACTGTGACTAAGACTAAGACTATGGACAGAGGGAAACAGACTCAGAAGGAATAAACTTACTGTGAGACGAACGAGATACTGTATGAATCTTAGAAGGAGGTTTGACGAGAGGATGTTTGACGAGGTCGCAGCCCCGAGCAAACAGAGCTGCTCCCTTAAATAGGGCTTGACAGATTGACCAGCTGATGAAAAGCCATCAGCTGACTGGAAACCAGCCGTCCTGCAGAGCTTGGCTTCTGACAGCCGGAAGCGCCGCCAAGACGCTGTCATAATAAAGGCCTGGAGGCCAAGAGGTGCACCAGAGGAGAGAATGGGGAACTACCTCACAACCCAACTGCAGACAGAGTCAGCAGACGGACCATGACAGCTTTGTTCTGAATTGTAATCGCTCTTGCTTTGTTTTTCTTTTGAAATCTTGGATGCAATATGGGTGGGCAATATAAACTGTGGCTTCAGCCATCACCCATTTCGGATAACTTATGTTGAACTGCATAATCAGAGTGACATATTGTTGGAGCCAGGGAACACACACACACCGGCTCAAGTGCAATTCAGTTATCTTTACTGTTACCAACAGAGGAGTGTGGGTGCGTGTATGCGTTATGTAAATGTATTAATGGTGAACGAGCTGCAGCCGGGGGCAAGACAGAGCCCCGTACAGTCTGGCAACCCTCGGAACAAAGCCAAACACAGACGTTAGTTTCAGCCACGTCACGGAGAATTGTATAATGACTGGGGCTTACTTGCAGGCAGTCTGATGTGGGCGCTGGTTTCGGCTCTTGGCCTCCAACCAGGGAGACAGCGTCTGTGAGGCACACCCGGTGATGAGCTGTGATGAATGGCGAGGCGAGAGAGGCGTTTCCGCCGCCACGGGGAGACAGTTCCGCCACCGGAGGGATCCACCTGTGCACAAGAGAGAGCCTGGGAGAAAAGGTGAGTCGTAATAATGCTTACTTGAATAGGAGAGTCTTTCCAGACGAGGCGCAGGGCTGTGTGGAAACAGACATGCGGGAGACGAAGGTCGGTGGCAAGACAGACGGCTCCGTGCCGAGGCTTCAGGCAGAGCGGGCTATAAAGCCCGTGATTGATTAGCCGCAGGTGTGCGTGCAGCTGAGGCAGATGATGGCCCAGAGTGGGTCATGACACAGAGGAGTTATTGTTTGATTTGACCTTGTTAGATTTTTTCCCCTTTGTTATATTATTCTGTTCCTTTCTTTTAATCTTTACTTTTAATCTGTCCAAAATAAAGATTCATTCATTCATTCATTCATTCATTCATTTACAAAGAAATACTGCTGTTATTTCCTCCACCAAGGAGATCATGTTTTCATCTGTCTTGGTTTGTCTGTTGCTTTGTTTGCTGTCAGCAGGATCAGGTAAAAACTACAGGATGGATTTAATGACATTTTCACCATACATCGTCCTTGGGCCAAGGACGAACCGACTAAATTTTGAAGGAGATCCGGATCATGTTTCTTTAAAGAAGACACTTAAAAACTTTCATCAGTATGTCTCCTGCCCAACCAGGCAAAAAAAGACATTGGACCTGTGCTATGGATCCATAGAGAGGGCCAAGGGTCCTTGGGCCAAGGACGAACCGACTAAATTTTGAAGGAGATCCAGATCAGGCTGTGGATTCTGGATCACTTTGTCTCTTTCTTTAACATTGCCAGATAGGGCTGTTTTTGACATTTTTGCTAATCATTTGGAAAAAATTGCACCAATCAACACATAACTATCTAGATACAGACAACTGATGACACGCTATCAAACAGCATATTTTGATCTTTGGGGTGAACAGCCTTGGTGGAGGTATGCACTCTCTGAGTACCCTCTAGCTCTGTTAAATTACAGTCTTCATTTTGTTAAGAAAAGACCAAATTGTGCTTTCTGGAATCTCATGATATCACAAACAAATGAAACTAAATGCAACAAATATCTAACGATATTTTGATATTTTAAAGCAATTCAACCAAGATTATTCAGTTCAGATCCTACAAAATTACTGAACTATTTTTTCAGTTTCTTACTAGGATCTGCATCTCCTGTGCCCTTAAGCAGTGGCTTAACTTCCTGTTCATACTTAAGCTCAAAGTCCACTTTTAATGTTTCATCATCGAGCCTCAATATTTCTATGTTTTAGTTTATTTTTTCCCCACAGAAAGAAAAACAAAGAAGAAAAGGACAGAAGCATCAGTATTGTCAGAGGTGTGACTTGACGTTTACATCATCTGAACATTTATGGATCTATTTCAGAACGGATCCGGGGAGACACCTTACAGCTGCAAAGACTGTGGGAAAGGCTGCAGTATGAGTTCTCTAAAACTCCACCAGCGTAGCCACACAGGAGAGAGACCTTACAGCTGTGAAGAGTGTGGGGCCCACCTTTGCATTTTCCAGCTCTTTGAAAAAGCAGTGGCAAATTTACACAGGAGAGAAGCCATATATCTGTCAAGAGTGTGGGAAATATTTTGCTGAGGGTTCTCAGTCTCGAATCCTGGTATGTCACATGCACATTCACACTGGAGAGAAACCATACTGGTGTGACAAATGTGGCAAAGCCTTCAAAACCATATTGGTGTGAGGCTTTTGTGGGAAAAACCTTTGCCTGAGAAAAGTCACTAAAATCTCATCAACTTTCTCACACTGGGTACGAATGTAAATGGTATGAAGTTCTACCTAATTGAGAACTTCATTTTAATCACATAATGAGTGACAGGTGGAGAGAGAAGCTGCAGAAGACAATCACGGAAATGAAAGCAATTGGTGGAAAGCAGCCAGCTGTAGCAAAGACCCAGGATCTCGATGCGGCCAGAACATTAGGAAAACATCAAGCAATGTTCAGTTTCCAGAAACAGGAAACCTCCAGTTTTCCTGTTCCCTCCAATTCACAGAAAAAGCAAATTTATAGTTTTTCATATTAAGAGTTAAGAACCCAAGAATTTTGCCTCAGAATCAGATCTGAGGGCGATCAATTTAAATTTGGTGCTTCTAATGTAATTCTGATGAACTGAGTGATGGTTTTATAGATTTAAATGTTTTTGTACTTAAGTTAAAGCTAAAAGATGACATAAACTATTGTTAAGGACATTGTCATGGCCGAGCCGGCTTGATTTTCCCCGGCTCGGTCCTGAGCTCTCTGTAGGTCTTGGCTCCTCTGTTTTTGTGCACTTTGTGTATTTCCCTATCCTTAGCCACTGCCTTACCGGCAGCTGTTAGTCATCATGGAGACCTACTCTCTCCCATGCTGCTGACAGGCTGTCGGTCCTGCCACGTCCCCCCCGCCTTCCCTCTGATATTCACCAGCTGTTCCCAGTCCCACTAATCATCCTTCCCGTGCCTCACCCAGGTGTTCTGTATTTGCCACACCAGCGGTGTCTGTACAAATGCAGCTCTTTGCTGGACAGACGCCACTGGTTCATTGTACGCGTTAGCTGGCTGTGTGCCATCTAACCGTCAGTCACTGAAGGACTCTGCTTGCTGCGAAAACTGGACTTTTTGGGACTGCTCTCATTCGTGAGTAAACTGTTAGTGATCCTTTTGTGCTGCTCTTACGTTGTGGCAGAAGTGTTCCTTTCCCCGGTTCAATCCCGCTTCGCTTCTGCAGTCTTTCCTCCCTGCAGCACAATGGTTACGCTTAGCCTCAGCCCAGTTTACGTTCCCCTCGAGTAGCAGCATTTTCCCTGAAGTCTTCCCTGCTCTCCTGAGCGCATCCATTTTGGGTTTGTACCGTCGTTCATTGAGTACAGTGCTGTCAATAAATGTGTGTGTGGTAACCCCAGCAATTAAATCCTCATTTCTCCTTCTCCTCTCCGTGTGTAAAGATTGGGCGCACGGAGGGTTTATGACAGACATGGTCTCATTTCCTGTTACAACACTGTTTGATTTCATCCCAACCTGGAAAAAAGAGACGATTGACCCAGAATCACCATCAACCTTTCATGTTACTTCACTGATTAAGATAAGATCAGCCTTTATTAGTCCCACAATGGGGAAATTCCAGGATTGCAACAGCACAGGGATAGCAACACTCAGAGCAACAATCAGAAGGCAAGAAAAAACAAGTGCAGCTAGTATACATATGTACATATTACTATATATATATATAGACACACAGTGCGGAGCATTGTGGTTGGTGGATGTGCAGCAGAAAGTCTAAGCTCTCTCTGCGTGGATGCGGTGGGCCAGCTGGATGTCTTTGGGCATGATGGTGACCCTCTTGACCTGGATGGCGCACAGGTTGGTGTCCACGGAGAGACCCACCAGGTAGCATCACCAATTATAAGCAGAAATGCAAAAAACAGCTTAAATTTTAACTTTTTCTTGTAGATTTGAAGCTTTTTTCTCAAAAATGTATGACTTTTTTCTTATAAATTCACTAATTGTTTCATGTAAATTTGCAACTTTTTTCCATTAATTTGCGATGTTTTTCTTAAAATGGTGCACCTCATTTCTCATAAATCTGAAACTTTTCATACAAGTTTGACTTTTTTCAAAATTTGCAACTTTTTTCCCCTGTAAATTTTAAACTTTTTTCTTATAAATTTGAAACTTTATTCTTGTAAATTTTAAACTATTTTCACATAATTTGTTACTTTTCTAAAATATTTGCCACTTCTCATAGATTTGCATCTTTTTCCTGTAATTTATTTACTTTTTATTGATTAAATTTGCAATGTTTCTTAAAATGTGACTTTTGTCAAATAAATTTGTGATTCTTTGTGTATATTTACACGTTTTTTCTGATAAATTGGCATCTTTTCATAGAAATTTGATTGTATTGTCAAAAATTTTCAACTTGTTTCCTGTAAAATTTTCAACTTTTTTCCTCATATTTCAACTTAAAAAATGTGACTATCATGAATTTGCAATTTTTCTTGTAGATTTGAAAATTTTATTTTACATTTTCTCATAATTTGCAACCTTTCATAAAAAAGTGACTTTTTCTCTGTAAATTTTCATCATTTTTTCTCTCTCCAACAAACTAAAAATCTTTTTCTTATAATTAGCTTTTTTTTCTTATAAAATTGGAACTTTTCTCAAAAATTTGCATTTTTTTTCTTGTAAATTCTCAACTTCCTTGTACATTTTCAAGGCTCATCTGGATGCTGGGTAAATTTTTATTCTGTCTAAATAAATTGTAATTTATGACTGAATTTTTAAATTACCATCTTTTATCATATTTTTGGACCTTTATTCTGACAAATTTGTACCTAATTTACATTTATACCTCCTGCTAATTCTGTGACTCCCCCATCCCCTCGTTAACATAAACTGATCATCTGCTGCCGTTGTCAGGATTTAGACTTGTTCACTGGTTTGAATGTGGGCGGCGCGGGTGGCGCAGTGGTTAGCACTGCGGCAGCACAGCAACTCCCCCTTGGCCGGGGGATCCTGGGTTCCATCCCAGCCCCCGACCAACAGGGATCTGTGTGGAGTTTGCATGTTCTCCCCATGTCTGCGTGGCTTTACTCCAGGATTTCTCTGCTTTCCTCCCACAGTCCATAACCATGCAGGTTAGGTTAACTGGTATCAACTGGGGATTCTAGTTGTCCTTAGGTGTGACTGTGAGAGTGAATGTTTGTCTGTCTCTCTGTGCTGGTCCTGCCATGGACTGGAGATCTGTCCAGGGGGACCCTGCCTCTCGTCCAAAGATGCTGGGAGAGGCTCCAGCCTCCTGTGACCCGAAAAGGATCAAGCGGAAGAAGATGGATGGATGCAGTGGTTTGAATGTGTTGCTGTGCAGCCAGAAACAGGTTCCTGCCATTGTGCAGCAGGATTTCCTTTGTGCTTGATGGCAGCACAGCCTCCCCTCTCTGTCCAGAGACACATTCCAGTGGAAACATGTGGGTGGAGGATGCAATGATCTTCCTCCTCCATGGTTCCCTGTCCCACCTGGAGAAGCCTGGCACCAATGGCAGCATCAGGTTCTTTGGTTTCTCCACAGCCTTCATCACCATCCAACCAGTGATGCTGAGGGACAAGCTGCTGTGTGCAGGGCTGGACCAGCACCTGTCCTCCATGAGCTTTAAAAACTGTTCTCCACACGCTGACCCAGCAGAAACAGTTCACGTTCTTGACTGTTCTGTCGGTGAACGAGGGTCAGTGACGAGACTGAAGGTGGAACTGAACACGACTTTATTCTGGAACTCCCTCTGATAATCCAGACGCTGCCGTCAGCCAGAGAGGTTGTCAGAGAGACAACCCCCCCCCCCCTTCCTCACTGCCCTCTTACACCCCGGGTGGTGGAAGAACCGGAAAGGTGGAGCCACCACCCGTGTCACACGATAACACGTCCCATGAACAACATGACATTGACTCAGTCTTTTTTCCATTGGAAACAACAGTTTAGAGCAGGGGTCAGCAACCTGCAGCTCTGGGGCCACATGTGGCTCTTTTGTCCATAGAGAGTGGCCCCCTGAGGCCTTGGAGAAAAACTCAGACATTCACAATAAAAAAGTAAAAAGGATGAACATTCATGAGGAAAATATCCTCAGAAGCAGAAAATGAGAAAACCTGAAAACTTATGCAAAAAAATCTCTCAAAGTTAAAGAAAAAAGTTGTGATTTTCTGAGGAAAACATAGAGACACATTTAGAGGAAAAAAGTCACAAATTTACTGGAAAAAGTTGGAGTTAAAATGTAATAAATTTATGATAGATATACTGCAGTTTTACCCATGAAAGGTAACAAATTTCAAACAAAATGTATGAGAATAACTGAAAACTGATGTCAAAAATATTTGAAATTCAGGGAAAATTGCAGCTTTAAGAGGAAAAAATACAAATTGGCAAAACAAGAATATCACAAATTTATCAGAAAAAGCTACAA